>JAVJIF010014289.1:0-97841 GCA_038442645.1 Agave tequilana | reverse complement strand
GTAGCCTACCCCAAATACTTGGGACAAATGGCTTAGTTGTTGTTGTTGTAGATATTATTAATTAAAAACCTGACTGTCAAGATCTAACAATAAGGTGTTTTTACAGTAGTAAGGATAACAATAGATGGCATGTCGAAACAGTGTCAACTTTTTCCTTAATTTTTAAAGAAAGCAAAGATTGCATGTTAGCCACCCTGGGTTATATGTGACTTAAACAAATTTACAAGGAGACCTGTTCATAAGTTTTAGTAGAACTTTTAAAGACCCCACGAACATGCAAAGGACATCATGGGCTACTATTAGATCAGGTATGGATTGGAATTCCAAACTCTTTCTTTGATTTAATTTCTTAAGGACAAATTATAGATTTTAAATCTAAAGATTGTATTTTAATTTTTCTTTCTACTTTTAATAAAAAATGTAACACACGCCTGGGGTTTTGACACGTATTATATATCCACATGCGCATACCTATACTATCATGTTGCTATTTTGTTATCTTGTTCATATTCATGCTTCCTGGCCTCCTGGGTTTATGTTAACATTATTTACTTTTGCTTTCGAAACACTTAGATGCAAGCATGGAAAGAGGAAGTGGAGCGAGCACGTCAAGGGCAAAGAGATGCTGAGAACAAGCTTTCTTCTTTGGAGGTAATTCTTTTAAAACTTGTACTGAACTAAAAATGATCCTTTCTCACCTTTTTATTTTTTGGGACCAGAATTTCTCTGATCTATTATTCTTGGTAACACACATGAATATTTAGATTTCTAGGCTGTAGGTTGAGTAAAAATCAAGCCTTAGTTGTAATTTTATACGATTATCTATGTGTTTCTTATTTGCCAGGATTATAGTACCCTAATTGTGTTACGAGGAATGAAGGATATAATTCAATTTGCTAACTGTCTTCATCGAAACCTCTGACAGGCAGAGTTACAAAAGATGAGAGTGGAAATGGCTGGAATGAAAAGGGATGCTGAGCATTATTCACGGCAGGCAAGTTGGTCTGATTACATTATTTATTTGCAATGAGCATGCTTAACCAGTATCTGTTAATATTAGTTTCTAACAAATGAGTGATGGCATGAATTGAAGCATAAACCAGTGTGTAAGCTTATTGAGAGAAACCAAGCTAGAGGATTGAGGGTTAGATCAGCAAAATTTGAAGCCTAAAATTACATTTAAAATTTTTTTGCTGAATTGATTGTTTATAAAATAGAAATTGCAGATAAGAAAAAGGCTAGTGTTGTAAACACAATTAGTGTGTATACCATCTTTCATGTTGTTGAAGACGTGGGAGTTTCAGATAAGCGGGATGCTTAAAAGCTCACTTGATATCAGTTATCATGCTCACATTAGTGAGTTAATGGAAATATGCAAACTGGTTTCGGAAATCTAACCTGTTATCAAACTTTCAGGTTATATTAGCTGGGAGATAGAAATATGCAAAGCTATTAGGAAAATATGCATATTTTGTTTCTCTAAATTCCGTTAAAGTTTATGGCCTAGGACCATGAGTGGAAATGGCTCGTATTAAGAAAACAAATATTCTTGAGTAACATATATAAGAAACTGTTCAGTTTATCCCTCAACCCTCACCACAACTCCCGAGTTTTGGTGAAGTTGTCCCATAATATGAGGATATCTGGTTGTCAAACTTTCAATTTATATTATCTGGGAAATACAAATATGCAAAGGTATTAGGGAAACTTGTGCATAATTTGTTTCTCTAATTTTTGTTAAAGTTTATGAGCAAGCACCATGAGTGGAAATTGCTTGTATTAAGAAAACAAATACAATCAACCAACATATATAAAGAACCTTTTAAGTATATCCTTCAACCCTCACAACAACTCTCTAGTTTTTAGTGAAGTTATTATGAGTATAAAGAGATATCCCTCAACCTCACCATTACATCGAAGTTGTGGTAAGGTTTGAGGGATATATTTTTATATTCCAACAGAAACACAAACGTTTATGGGAAATGTATCATTCTTTCCTCTGGACACTTTCCTAGCCCAGGACATTTGAGAGGATTGCCTCCCTAACCAGACAAAGTCGGTAACTAATTAGGTATTAAGGTTTATTCTTGTACCTATGAATTGGCCTTCTAGTATTTATGGAAAGACCCTCGGTCAGTAATTTATTTGGCTACGACACCACGACAAGTTGATTTCAAATTAACAATCATAAAAATATGGTCGTCTATATTTCTTGTGCTTCTTTGCCAACCTTTTTTTGATGGGAAAAAAGTTATATGCAATGAAAGTGAAGATTTGTTCCAAATTCAATGAGACTTTAGATGGAAAGACCAGTGAATGAGGTATATATTGGTATCTGTGTAAGGAAGAAGGGGGTTGCACATAATTGTATATGACAGGCGCAAGAAAAATGAGTCCATTTATTGGAATCAATTATTATATTTAAATCGAGTATATTGGAGAATTCTTAGTAGTTTATGTAATAGAATATATGGTGTCAGTGTGAGAATTTTAAGATGGTACACGCATTTAACACCTAGAAAAGCTATTGTAAGGAAGTGGGTTGAGATTCTTTCTCCCCAAAATATTGAAGTGGACCTAAATTGAAGCCACGAGGGAGCAAAGCTTGATTTTGGCAAGGATTTAGCTTTTATAGTCGCAAAAAGATGATGGGGCAATGTCCTCTGCTTATTTTACCTAAATTGAAGCCACGAGGGAGCAAAGCTTGACTTGGCAAGGATTTAGCTTTTATAGTCGCAAAAAGATGATGGGGCAATGTCCTCTGCTTATTTTGCTAATTTTCTTAGGTCTTGTTTGGTTTCATCAATGTAGGGAAATGGGATGTTATGCTACTCAGGAATTTACATCATGTTAATTGTGGTGCCTTTTAGATCCCTGGAAGACTGGAACTAGAATTGTCACATGAAGAGTGAATACAACCTAAAGGATTTTAAAAATTGGAATTCCTGCTGTAGAAATTAGGGGATGGCCACGCTGCAAAATTTCTCCAGTGGTTAATAAATCTTTGTTCTCCAATTACATGCAAATTGAGCAAAGTTTCTTATAGACATTTATTCTAGATTGGTAACACATGTTTGTTTGAGTAGCCATTTTTGCAGGTGGGTCTGGATAACAATTTCGCACTTTACTGGGATAAGCTATGTTAATTTCTGCACTATATTCTGCTTTAGCTTATTAAATATTGTGTTTCTTTGTGTGTTTTATTTTTACCTTACTTCTCAGAAGTGATTTGCTTGTTTAACATGTTGAGACTAGATAGAATATGTCAAAGCTATTGGCAAGTTTGAACTGAAGAGCAACATGCACTGAAGTAATTTGTGTCTTTGCTTTATATTTATTACATAATTCTTACTTCTTGGTGTCATTTATTACAGGAGCACATGGAACTAGAGAAGCGGTACCGCGAGTTAACTGATTTGTTGGTGCGTTTCAACTTAAAACAGTTTGCATTGTATTTTATTATATGAGTATATTTCAGGCAAATACTGATCAAAACTTGACACTGTTACATGTGTGCTTTATTTCAGTACCATAAGCAAACACAACTAGAAGCCATGGCCAGTGAAAAGGCTGCAGCAGAGTTTCAGCTTGAGACTAGTAGAAAGTCTGATGCAAGGCGACTTCAAGAAGCACTGGTTTTCTCATCACATTTGTTTGTTTCTCTAGCCTGTAGAAAGTCACTGCAGTTATGTAAGCACTTCAATATTTGTTGGGTAGGTAGAAGCAGAAAGAAGTAGAGCTTCTCGGCGGTCATCAGCAATATGGGAAGAAGATATGATATAAAAGCAATTGAGTGTTTAACTTCTTAGTAAAAGTGTAACCTTCTCTTTTGTCATTTATCTAATGTGTTCGATATAGTATTTACTAGAATATTATTTTTTAATGCTTCCAAGCATTCTGGTTTCATATACAGGATTTCACATTTTTTGGCATATTGTTAATATTCCTTGTATTGACAATCATGCTTGCTGTCCAATTAACACGGTATATCATATGTGTTGCAGACACAGATAAGATATATCATCTTGAAAATACATGCATGCAACCTTGTACATTACTAACACCCAGGGAGATATCTTGTTGTAAATCAATTCTTCTTTCAGACATGAGATTACTTAGAAGTTGAAAAATACTAGCATAGTGAACCAAATTATATTTCCATGTCATATTGCATATATTATCTATACAATTCATACAATCACATCAACCTTTTGATGCTTATTGTATACTTAATCGATGACCAAAATAGTGTAAAGCATCAATGGAACGTCCAATGATTCAATCAACAAGGGCTCATGATTATGAGATCAACTATATTGTCCAACTTTCATTGGTTTCACATTGATAGAGAAAAGTTGTGTATCCTCTCATTCTGAACTAAATGTTTATGGTATCTTTGAGAAGGATGAAGTAACAATATAAAGATTAGCCCGACAGAGATTTACCACCTTAGGTAGCACCCAATGTTGAAAAAGCTAGCTTTGTAGCAAAGCCCTCCTTATATGTTGCGTAGCACTCTAAAATAGCTATGAAATAATGTAGCTACCTGGTATTTAAAAATAGCGTACACAATGTATGCTTTTCTGTGGCATAGTTTGTTACTTGACTTAAGTGGGCTTTCTTAATATACCTAAATCAATGAATTAGGACTTTCTTCTCTCTCAAGTGATGAAGCTTTGTCTTCAGTTGTGAAAGTTTGCAATGAAACCTTTTTT
The DNA here is from genome assembly GCA_038442645.1 of Agave tequilana. NCBI lineage: Eukaryota > Viridiplantae > Streptophyta > Magnoliopsida > Asparagales > Asparagaceae > Agave > Agave tequilana. Next base: position 93,126 of record JAVJIF010014289.1, on the reverse strand, counting down.
TGGTTTTTGAGGGGGACAATGAAACTTCAACTTCCCATCAATAAGTCCTAATTTTTTATGACGAGCCCTAAACTTCTACCAAGAGACCTCGATCTCTTACAAGTAGTCCTTGTTGACATTGATCAGCACCGATGAGCCTTAATGGACACTCGTGGGCCTTGTTTTAAATATCAGCCGATATGTCGGTATTTTATTCAAAACGATACGGTAAGTACAAAAATTTACCGGATATTGTTTTGGACCGATATGGGCGATATATCGCCACGTGGTCGATATATCGGCCGATATCCGAGATGAAATATCCAATATATCGGCCGATATAGTTACTTATTTGGATAATTTTTTTTGCTTGAGAAATCGTTTTATTTTATTCTATGTTCATTGCGGTATTTCAATGATGTTTTTATTTGATGTTTGAATAATAACTTATTTCTTTTAATAATGTCTTATATATATTGACTATTGATATATCAATCGGTATTTAGTACCATATCGCAATATATCACCCGGTATCCAGTATCCGGTATATAATTTTGCCGACTGGTATATCACCGATATCCGGTATTTAAAACATTGCTCGTGGGGCCAATTATGGAACGTGATCGATCACTTTCCAATTTCCACATCCTCAATTCACAACAACAAACATTGTTGAAACATACATGAGTTTCTTTTTGTTGAATTATTTTTGATAGATGTTGGATGCTTTGTTGGGTTTTAGTTATTCTAGATTGATTTTTTTAAAATTTTATATTCATAGCTGTGGTGTGGTTTTAACGTATTAGTTATATATTAAAAAAATGTGTGAAGGTGGTTTTACATTTTTGTAATATTTTCATAATGTTTCCTTATTTATTATCTTATTAGGACTTGTTTATATTTTTTCTAATGAAAATAAAAAACTATGTAGTTTACGCTTCACACTAGCACGTTATTTGTTAGGAGGAGGTGGCTACGATTTGCGCTATCGCTATTTTCAAAATGGTAGCGTCTTACAAAAATCAGATTTTTTTTAGGTTGACACCAATAGTTAAAATGTAAGGCATGAGTGTAGGTCATGGCTCATACTGCGAACAACCACTATATGGCCCTTGAAGTGCAAGTGACATGGCTAGGCCACTAATAGTATTAGTAAATGTAGGACGTTGAATAATAACTTAAAGAAAGCATTTGACATTGCCAAACAGAAAACTTAATGATGTGATTATAATCAACGGAGGAAAGTGCTTTCATTATGGGGCTGTTTGGATTCAAGGAATTGAGTGGAAGTGAGGAATGGGAAATGTCTTTTCTCATTTCCACTGTTCATCCAAACACCAGAAAAGGAAAATGGAAAAAGTTCTTTTCCTTTTCTCTTTTCTCTTTTACACAACTATTTTCTCACTTCCAGAGTGCTACAGTTAATTTTGTGGTCATGTAAATCTCATTTGTAATAAATTATAGCACAAAACAGTTAATTTTTTGCTCATGTAAATCTCACTTGCATTCTAATAACAGTCCAATTTTTATTTTTTAATTAATTTTTATTTTAAAATTATTTTGCGGTCAACTTTGAAGTCAACTTTTCCACTCCACTTCCACATTATCATCCAAACACCAAAGAAAAAGAAACACTTTCCAAACCACACTTCCCAACGACATTCAAATATCGGAAAACTTACTAACCAATTCCCAAGTTCCTAAGAGAACTATTAACACTTCCTCACTTCTTCACTTCCTCACTTCACCCCTTAACCAAACATGCCCTATGTTAAAAGCATGCACGGTATCCATCCGTATATCATCATTTATTCTCTCCCGTGTATGTGTGCCTTGGATACCTCAAATCATCTCATATTCCATGACAAAGAAAAGGTTGATTAAACGCCACAGCTAACATCACATGTGAAAACAAAGTGTCAGTCCTTTCTGAAATACCCTAAGCCTGTCCTAGATTATATGGTCCCCAACAACGCTTAAACTAGTAACATTCATTTCTAAAAGGAGCATTCCTCTATGAGGGTTGTCTCTTCACCATCGTTAATCTGTAAACATCCGGAGAGCTTTATTATGTTGCTGGAGAGTTGTGACTGCTATGCGGCCCTAGCTTTATTTCCAATTTATGGTATTATCACTAAGACTATTTATGTGTTCCACTCAACCCCTCTTCAGCATCCTGGTCTTAATATCAATTGCTAGTGAATCATGTCCCTTTTTAACATGAATATCATAATGTGGCTTCTGAGGCTGTGCTTTTTGCCTCTCTTCCCGCTTATAACTTTAATATCATAATTTCCAGTTTTCCTAATCTGATATCGTTCATGTCCTTTCTGCCTCTGACTTAAGATATCTAGGTTGGGCCTCTGCATATACATTGCATAATTGCATCTCATGGTGTCTAAGTCTCTGGGGATCAAAGCATCCATTATTTTTATCTTGTGGCATCAAGCTTATGTTACTGCAAATATTGGAATCAAGCAAGAAACAATATCAGGAATTGTCTAATGGTCGTCATGCCCAGATCATCCAAGTTTGCATTGTTTCTTAGGAGCCCTCTTCAATCAATAGAGGTTGCCTCGGAATCAAATGTGAGCATCATTTTGACCCATATGTCAGAGACATGCTCAATAACTTTTTGTGCTTTCTATTATTATCAATCACAGGTTATCTCCTTTACCAGAAACTATGTTCTGATGGTATGCAGGTTTACATCAAATGAGCATATAAAAGTTTAGGTACAACAGTCAAAGATATATAACAATTGAACATAGAGACGAGCTAAATGCAGATATTTACCGAAGTTATTTGCATATATTTTCATATTTCTTCTGGCGTTTATCTTAGTATTTGGGCTGTGTTCATATAGGAGTAGAAACAGAATGTACATAGACCAAAAGAAAAATGTATATCCATAATTTAAAATGTCAGTATCAGTATTGGTATCGGCCGGTGATTTTTAGTATCAATATTGGCAATATCAGCTCCGATATCGGCTGATATCATAGGCTTGATATCGTATCTAGTACCTCATAACCAATACGATAGTGCAGATATATATTGGAATTGACCAAAATTTGCAACTATGCATATATCAAAACAGTTTCATAGCATGCACATAATTCTTAGCAGGAATATTTTCAGTAACACATATATTGACTATCATATAAGGGACAATTAATTCACATGGATTTTTGTATAATTCTGCTCTTGACGGATGGTCAAGGTATAATTCATAATTGAAGGCAAGATTCAATTGCGACAAATTGCCAGATTTCTCAATGATCAAACTAAAGTGTCATAATAACTTATATAACGAGTAAAAAGCCTTGATAAGGCACCACATAACAACTAAAATGATGCTTGACTGCATCAAGTTGATATTAAGTTTTCCACTCACAAGATGCCACTCCATAAAGAAGCCTGACTGTATTTAGAAACGCTGCATATTTCGTTTGCTCAACCTATTTTGAAATATCTTCCCATCTCATAATATACGAGAGTTTGAGTGCTTTAGAATTTTATTAACAGTTGTTTTGCAGGCCTCTTCCCTTGCACCACCGCCATATGGCTGGCGCAAGCATGCAGGTTCATGTATCTCCCTATCTTCCTCTCTACAGCTTTTACCTCTGACGGCATTCTGTTAACTCGGATAAAGTACGGTTTCTTGCAGTTGCAAAGAGCTGCAAAGCTTCTAGACTCGGGAGCTGTCAGGGCCACTAGATTTCTATGGCGTTATCCTGTTGCTAGGGTCCTTCTGCTCTTTTATTTGGTTAGGACAGGCTTATTTGCTACTTATTTAATTTTAGGAATATATATTCCAAAGCTCAGGAACTGCATCTTAAGAATTAATAAATACTACGTACATATTTGCAGGTATTTGTGCACTTTTTCTTGATGCATTTGTTGCACCGGCTTCAGGTATGCATGCTTACTGCATCACTTTTATAGTAGGACATCATACCATTGCAATAATTATAAGAATAAATTATACTTGATGTGTATCCCAACTTTAATCATTCTTGGCCATGAGGATGTAATCCATGCACCGTTTTGATCTGTTAAAAGAGAAACAAGGTGCAGAGCTATAAAGAGGTATTTGTATGCCCCCTAATTTGTTGGGCATCTTTCACGAACTTCCCCTTCAGGTCTCAGGAGTCTAGGAAGTGGTAAAAAGGAGCTCCATGGAGAGAATATTCGAGAAGACACAAAGTTTCCATTTCTAACCGACATGTTTTACCTTTTCTATGGATTGATCCTCATTGTTTGCTAGCCACCATAAACCATCTTCTCCAGTAGTCTTCCAAGTGGAAAATTCCATGGACGTGAAAACAAGTTGACTACAAGTTTAAATATCAATAACAAGTGTGTCCATTTCTATGAATTGCCACTGTGAATCTGAGTCTCCATCTGGCTCTGGAGAGTTCTTATGATGGGCTCTTAACCTGATGCTAGCAATTTGGTAAAGACTGCTTTGGACAATGACTTGTTGAATAAGCTTGTGCATGGCATCCATAGTTAAGCCAATGCCTCGTATATGCAGCATAGGTAAAGTGCAAATTCATGCAGAATTTTACTGGTCAATTAACAAAGAAATTTGTCAAAGTTAATTATTAGAAATAAAATAATTTAGATTAAGAGAATAAAATAGAATATGATTTTCTGACCATAATACATTAGCAAGAATTGGATTTTAATGCTGGAAAAATTTTACTGTGAGTTTTCTGGAAGCGAAACCTGGATGCAAAAATAAATACTATCAACTTTTTGATTTGGAAACTTCTAATAGAGGGGATGTCTCCTACAGTGACACATGCTAATATAGTTCCATTACTCCCAACAACATCCTTACCATGGTCTCAAGTATTGGCCGCTTTCTATATATATCGGCAGTATGGTATCGGTTTTAAATTACCCGATACGATATTAACTTTATAATATCGGCTGACATCATGACCGATATTGAAGATATTGGAGCATATGATGCAGTGCTCCCTATCCTTCCCATTGTAGGGTCTGTTGGTTGTCATAATTGGTCGTAATTGTAAGTCGTAATTGGAAAATTTCTTTCAGTTGTAAATTGAGTTACATGCATGTAAGTTTTTACACTGTTTGACTAGTAATATAAAGTTGTAAGTGAGAAAGTGTATTGTGTTTTACGGTGTTTGGTTGTCGTAATGTGTAAGTCGTAAGTGGAAAAGTTGACCACAAAATTAAATATTTGGTTATTTAAAAGTTTTTAATATTGCAAATAAATACTAAAAATGTTAAATATTAAAAAAAATTAATATTAACATAAAAAAATAATACAAATTTGCATGACCACAAAATTAACTGTAAGTGGGTTATAAGTGAGTAGTAATTAGGTTACAAGTGAGTGGTAGTTGAGTTGCGTAAGTCTTTTATGAATTACAGTCTAAACAAACACCGTAGTTGTAATTAGGTTATAAGTCATTTACGAATTACGGCCTTTTACGGCCAAACAAACAGCCCCGTGGTTTGAGCTTTTGCTCTACAGACTGCATTATATACTGGGTGCCACCCTCTGTAAGAAAGCACTAAATTCTCTGGCTTATAAATTGTGGATATCAAATGATATATTTCTCTATAAAATATTTTCTGAAAGAGGCGACGAGCACCAAACAGATTGTGTTATATGAGCTGCAAACAAAATATCATTGACATGATCTCAGTATTGCTTTTCTAGCTGCCTCCTGAACTAGTTGGCAGGGTAGTGATACTTGTTTTCTGCTGATAATTTCAGGAGCAAGCAGATGATTTTTCTTTAAGAGAAGTTGCTGCATCCGTGGGGCTCGGAAATACAAGTTTGCCGTAATTTGGCCTGGGCTTTTTTTCCTCCGCTCTTAACAGAGGCTCATCCATGTAACCTTTTTCTTTTCGAATGTAAATGTTTTCATTTTGTGCAAACCTTTTCTTTTAATTATTTTTCTGGAGAAAGCGGAAAGCCTTTATGTCTCAATTCTTTTGCATCTCACAGATGCATATTATTTCAACTATAATGTAATATTATTAAAGATCAGTGACAAAAATGTTTATGATGTTTTACTGTGTGGTAGATTGCCGGAGAATGGGAGTGCCAATATTGACAAATATTTGTACTGTCACGTGGAGAAGCAAACATTTTTTTTTTTTTTTGGTTTCCTTCGATTGACTTTCTTTTGGGGCTGTTTGGTTTCAAGGAAGTCGGCGGAAGTGAGAAAGTGAGAAGTTTCATTTTCGGCTTCCGTTGTCTATCCAGACACCGGAAAAAGAAATTGGAAATTCTCTTTTTCTTTTCTTTTTTTCTTTTCTCTTTTACACAACTATTTTCTCACTTTCAGGGTGCTAGTTAATTTTGTGGTTATGTAAATATCATTTGTAATAAGTTATAGTTTAAAACAGTTAATTCTGTGGTCATATAAATCTTAATTGCATTTTATTTACGGTTAATCTTTTTCATAATTAATTTATTACGATCAATTTTGTGGTTAATTTTTTTACTTTCACTTTACATGACTAACTAAACAGCGAAAAACACAGTATACTTTTCTACTTTCACTTTCCAACTATCAACCAAGCAGTGTAAAAGATGCACACAAATTTTCATTTTCTAAAAGGATAAAAAATTTAGTCTCCACTTCTTCACTTCCGACCACTTTCTCGAATTCAAACAGTCTCTAGGCCAACAAGAGGAGAGAATCAATCGAAGAAAATCAAATTGAATAAAGTGAAATCAAAAGATAATAGACCATTTCAACAAGAAGATGGTGCGTTGTCCTTGACTCACAATCAGCACCACCCAGAGAAGAATCCGGCAGTGACATCTCATTAGATGACATGAAGACGGAGACCTCTCATATGGTATCAGATTCCAACAATGTTGATTCTACAGCTCTGACTCGTGATCACCTTATTGTTGAAAATAACATTTCACCCTCGGAAATTTTTAAAGACGACAATCTAAGTTGTCAAATGCTGAAAATTTATTCCTTTTGGGCTTCATGATAGAAATCTAAACAATTGTATTTGGCACAATACAATTATTCTTTTTGGGCTTCATAAATAGTTAATGATATCATTAATTGATTAGTTAGATTAATCTCTTTATTGTATTTGCCAAAATTCGAAATATTAAACATTATTATACCAGGGGTTAGCTCTTTATCTTAGTAAAAAAAAATTATATTATATTTGACTCATAATTTGGATCTAAATGACACATAACCAACCCCAACATGATCCACTTGCAGCCCTATATATAACATTTTGATGATTTATAAAACTAATTAAGTGATAGATTGAATATGAATACAAAAGCTTTTTCCTCACCTGTTTGGTTGTCTGCAAGTGCAAGTTGTGAGTGAGAAACTAATTTTCTTAAAATGAGTAGTTGTAAAAAAATTTAGCAAGTAAGTTTTCAAGTGTTTAGTTTTAGTTGACAATGTGCAACTGCAATTGAGAAAGTATATTATCAATTATACTGTTTGGTACAGCTGTAAGCTAAAATGAGAAGATAAATTTTGTTGCTTGATTATTTGTTTACAAGATGTGCTAAACATGACATAACTAAAAAATTCAAATAATTAATTTATAACACAATCATTACTTAATTAATATGTAAATAGAAAAATATTAATTTAATAATAATATTTAAATGATGTTAACAATACAATTTTGTAAGATTTGATATGTGCAAATGCAAATGGGCTGGCAAATATGCAAATATGAGTTATAGTTGGGCTGGAGTGTGGCCCACACATTTGCAAATGGGCTTACAAAATATATTTTACCGGTAATTCAACCAAAGACTGATTTGCATTTTGTTCTGCAAGTGCGATTTTCAATCCGACTCACATGTACCTTACCAAAGTGGCTCTATGTATGTTGCGGATTAATCGGTGGAAAAACACCCAATCACAAGTGAGAAAGAAAATTAAGAGGACAAGAGAAGAGATATGAAGAGAATTGGTTAAAAAAGTTCTAAAATTTACCTCTCAAGTATACAATTGTAGTTAAGTTCTCATCTACACCATCACAGCTGAATTTTTCTACCTATATATAAATATGTATATAAAGAGAGTGACTATGTATTGTTGATTAATCATACTGTTGATTGAAACTAAACTGACGACGATCTATTTCTATTTCACTATCAAATAGTCGATATACACTAAACTCTATTACTGTTCTCTCTTCTCTCTCTTCAAATTACATTATTTTCTTGACTGCTTGTATAAATTTTCACGAGTTCATCATGTCATCTACTAATAAGATAACCATACAACTCATTTACTATTTGCTATAAGAGTTTTTTTTGACTCATTTTGCAGTTATAATTTCAATTTTTCTCTTTTTTTCCGACCAACGATTTGCACTTTCACACAAAAAGAAAAATAAGAGATGAGAATAAAAAACCAATTTTTGTCTTAAAAAGGGGGGTCAATATAAATTTAAGTTGTCACTCGAGTTTAATTTATAATAATTAATTTTTCAGAACTGAAGTCGGGTATAATTGCTAAAAGCCCGCAGCAAGGGTATTCTTGACAATTCTCAGTTTTGTTAAACTTATCGTGTGTAGAAAGTTGTCGGGAGCCGTCCAATTCATTAAGCGAATCCTCTGGGCAAATAATCTCGTTTTTTCCAATTACTATTTTGCCCCGGACCTCTGTCCCCACTCTCTTTATTCTTCTTGTTCTCTCATCCCTTCTCTCCTCAATCGCGCTCCAATTCCCAATTCCCGAAACCCTAACTTCAACCTCCCCTCTATCTTTCCCAATCGAGCTAGGGCTTACCACATCGGACGCGAATTGGGGCGAATCGGGCATGAGATTGGATGGATGAAGGAGGATGCCGCTTCTGCGTAGCGGAGCGCGGAGGGGCCGGGCAAACCCGAATCAGAACCGGATAGCGCAGCCAAGGAATCGGCGGGGGGCGGCGGTGAGGAACCGTAGGTGGGCGTCAGTGGCGGCGGCGTATGCGGCTGATGAGAATCCAGCTGTGAACGACGAGGAGTTGAATCCGAAGGGGCAGGAGATCGTGGTGTTAGAAGGAGGCGAGGAGAACAACGAGAACGATAATAACGAGGAAGGAGTCGGAGAGAAGGGAATGGACGATTTTGACAGCGGAGGGAAGAGCGCGGATAAGGTCCCAGGAGCTGAGGATGAGAGCGCAGCTCCGTTGCCTGAAAAGGTTAGTCATTTCTTTTGAAAGGAATTTACTTGTTAAATTTCTGTTTGTGTTTGTGTTTGTTTGTTTTTTTTTTTTTGTGGCTTGGGTTTATTTGAGGAAATGTGGTTAAATTTCTGTTTGTGTTTGTTTTGTTTGGCTTGGGTTTATTTCTTCCTTCTGATAATGTTTTTTAGGTAGTGGATTGTGTATGTGATGCTGTGGAGTTTAGGGTTTGTTTCTTGATATTCTGTTTGATAAATTTAAGAAATTTGCTTCTTGTTGAGCTATTCAGCCTATTCTTTTATTTGATGTTACATTTGTGTCTGATCATGCTCATTCCATTATTTATTCTGTAATGTTTAGTATGAAAATACGGCTGATTTTGTTAGGAGCTAAGTTGATCATATTAGGATTTTCTTTTTGTTATACTTAAAAAAAGAAGAAGAAAAATGTCCCCTTCTAAATGATTTTGAAAGAGTTATGCTGATTGCCTAAATATGTAGTTTGATCATTTTTGGATGTTTTGGTTAAATATTTGTTTCTTTTACATTATTTCAAGTTTGAAAACTGGACAGGGTGTATGTTTCACTTGATATTGCACTTACATGTGATATATAATTTTGAGATGGTTGGCTTAGTGAAATAATCCCACAGTTCTGAATTTTTAAGTACTTGATATTGTGAGAGCGTGATATAATTAGTTCAGTACATGTATAAATGAATGATTATTATTGGAGAATTTGATGGTAAATTTGAAAATTGTTGGCGGCTCAGTTGATTTTCTCTGGTCTTTACTTGTTATTTTGGACTCGCTCTTCTTTTAAGAAAATTTCAACATACATTGTGATCAGTGTTGTGAAATCATTGAGGTGGATTTTTTTTAAATTCTCTTTCCTGTTGGAAAATAAGGGATGTTTTTGGTTGCATGGAAAGTGTGGGGAATTAGAATAATAGGAGGAAAAAAATGTCGCTGCTTTGTTTCGTCCTCACTATATCCTGATGGTGAAAGTTTTTAACTTACTTTTGGGTGGGAAGATGTTTAATGTTTGACGGAATAATACAGATGCACCTATTTCGAGATTTCTTTTCTTCTAACTTTTGGATTACTGAACAATTGAAATTCTGACTTTATTTTAGTCTGTTGCTTACTTCTTTTCAGAAATAAAACATAGCCTGTGTCCATGTAAGAATATGAGTTGTTCGAAAATTTAACTTTGGGGGGCTCATATTCCTCTGCCTTCATGATTCATGATACTTGGTACTTTGAGCCCAAATTCTTGCACAAAAAGGAGATTATAAAATTACTAAATGTCGTACACATTAGAAATTTACAATACATGGTAAGGATCCCAAAACCTTGTTTTACTGTGTTCTTTTTTGGCATTATCAGGTCTCGCAGCAAGAAGCATGCCCAAACTAGAGAGAAGTCACTTGGGTGAATGCCAACTCTGTATGAGTTGTTGATGAGAACTAGTTTGTGGAGGTGACTTTAGTGGGGGCCAGCCAGCATTGACTATTTGAGGTTTTAGGCCTGCCTAGATGCCTGGCTTTGGAAGAGGGCACAAACATATGCTTGATGTTTTGGATCAAAAAAGTGTGACAGGGTTGTGTTTACTTACTAGATTCTAAAACGAGTATTATCTGAGTTGTTGTGGTCAAGGATTAAAACGGGTGGCGGGATTAGATCTTAGTTGGGTGTTCGGTGGAAGCGGAATATTTTATGACTTTTTGGTTGGTTTTAAATATTTGGTGGGAATTTTGGCATTTTGAGGGCCAGTAGGGATTTAACTCTGAGTTGTGGTTTCCAGAATCTTGGGAACCCTTCTCAATTAGAATGTGCAGGGTTTTTTTTGCGCCATGCAAGACATAAATTGTTCTTTAGATGGGTGTGTTGGGAAACATGGGGCTCTAGTTAATGACATGTTTAGTCTAGTCTAGTAGGAGCTGAAAGCAATGGCACATGAACACAATCATGTCTGACGATGCTATTTGTCTGACATTTCAGTCTTACTTCATGCCCTTGGGAAGTATTGATCTTTTTAATAGTTCTTGACAACACAGATGCTTCTTGATAAGCAAATTGGATCACAATTGATTTTCCTAACTTGAAATAGCTTGTGCTCGCAAGGTTTTTTATTTGATGTTCCAGACTTTTCTTGTCTATGTTCATTATCTTCTAAGAAACTTCATTAATAACTCCTGAAAAGTCTATTAGATGCTGTCATCATGGAGCTGACATTGCCACCAAAGTCCAAGTCCAAAAAATGGCGCGCGTACTAAAGGAGACTTAAGAGAACTATGTTTATTTGGTTTTAGAAGAAGATTTTTTAATCAGAGTAGTAGTAGGATTTCTATTTTATATATTGGAGTAGTAATCAGAGTTGTAGCAGGATTAGTAGTTTTTTCATGTATTTTGCTTTTTCTAGATTTTAAATTATCTTTTAGGATTAATATTTCTATTTCAATTGTAACTAGAAGAGTACAATTTTGTAGCCTATATAAAGAGCTCTCGTGTGTTCTATTACGGGATATATAATTAATGAAAAGTTTTCACTCTCTATTGAGTTTGATTATTGGATTTCTCAATCCTAAATTCTGTTAGTAGTAGGATGCCCTAATCAGACTCAATTAGTAGTGAGATGCCCTAGTTGATTTATCAGTTACTTTTTATTCTTTCTGTATCTCACACATCAAATTTCTTTCTCTGTTGAATCTTCACCGAGTCTTCTTCGTCGACGACCCTTCACTGTCTCGCCTCAACTTTTTTACATCATCTCTCCTAACTATTCAAGTTAAAATCTGGTCTCCTTACTGCTACACGGCTGTTCAATACCCTTGCCATAATTCTTAAAGAAGTGCCCGCGACTTCTGCACTCAAGACTGCGCCCATCGCCTCAAGCATTCGCGCCCAGGCGCTCCACGCCCAAACGGCAGATGATCACGCCCGTGAAAACCAATGGGCGCGCCCGAGTCCCACTCGTGGTTGGAATTCCTAGAGTTTTCATAGTGTTCAGTTCGAAATCCTCTACAATGCTATCATCTTGACCTCATATGCATAGGTTCAGAAAGCAACCACAACACACCAACTAAGGTCATATCTATCATCATCTTAGGTATTATTTTCATTACTTCAATCTTTAATTACAAATCTAGATATACATCATCCAGTCGATTATCTATTTTGATCTCGTCATCTCATAAGTGAGTGATTATGTTTCTCCCTTGTAGTTGATCTAATCTCTTTATTGCACATATAATTTGTTTACCTACATAGCAAACAACATCTAATCAGCACTTTGATATTTGATATTGATCACATAATGACATGTTAAAGAATCGCAACTGATATAAACTCATTTTAACTTGTTTTTCCTACCAATGATATTCTTGATGGTGAAACGTTTGTTTGAGTTATTTTATCTATTGTTTATGCTCACGTGCACGTTTCACATAAGTTAGGTAGGAATTGCACAATTAGGTAGGATTTGCATCTTAGGCACATTTATTTACTTGCTTGCATTTTAGAAAAATTAGTGTTATTTTAGGAAACTTGAAGGGTAAATTCTTTTCTTGAAATTTCCATATGATTGGTGTCTAAGGAAGAGTATTTCAAAGAGATTACTTAATTAGGGAATGTGAAAGGCGGAAAACCTCCCACTTGATTTATTTCACCGGTCTGGCTGATTGGATTGGTAAGATTAGGATTTAATTAAGCAGTTGAACCGTCTCATATTCAAATTCCAACCACATCTGAAAAGTCGGTTTGCATCCCAGATTTTTTGGCATGTCAAATCCACTAGATACGATCTTCTACCACATGATCTCGTCCATCATGAAGTTGGGATTTTGGTCATTAATTTGCCAGTTGTCTCCACCCACTCCAATTTTCAAGGAAGGCTCATAATATGAAAAGGTATTTTGACCAACCCCTTCAGAGTACAAGCAACGCCTCGATTTCCTGAGCCGAGCCAAATCAGTCTGCTCCACTCTTTCTCTGAAACTTGGAGAAAGAGGAAGTGGAGGGGCATATGTAGTGGTCAGTTTCTGGCCTGCACCAGGATCAAGACACGTGGCTTCATAAAAAACTACCGAAGACAGACAACAGGGTACGCTAACCAGAGCTTCTCCCTAAGAACATCATCTAGTTGTTCCCCAGAACACTCTTTTCGATAAATCAACAACTCCGAGGACACTCCTGAGGAATCAACGGCCTGAAGACATTCATCCTCCCGAGGAATCCACTATCTCGAGGACGCTTCTCCTTCTGAGAGCGTCGCCTCTCCAAGATAGCTACAACCACCAACATCATTGATATATGCCTACATTCATAGAGTATGTTACACCGCCAGGTCATCTCACGTTTCAAACGTTTGTAACTACTTCAGCGCAGACTGTTACAGAAGGTAACAGAAATCACTCGCACAATCAAGGGCATAATCCAGACCGTTATGAAAGAATCATAACGTCCAGATCATGCAGTCATTGAAATCTGCATGACCCGCACTGCCAATGAAGACTGACTGGGTGTATATACATTGAGAGATCGACGAAGAGAAGAGGACTTCCCACAAAAGGCTGATACCACCAACACTTCTCCACAAGGATTGGCCACCAGAAAAAAGAAGAGATCAGACCTGAAGATCTAGAGAATTTTCCTAAAATCGTTGTCCCACTGTAATCTGACTTTCATAGAGTTCTAGCTCTGCAGAATTCATTGTAACCTCTGAAAATAGTAAATTCTTCCCCTCCCGTGGTTTTTTTCAAATTGGGTTTCCACGTAAAATTCTGTGTTTTTGCATTGCTTTATTATTCTTTATCACAAATCCTATTATAGTTTGAGTGTAGATAAATTTCTCCTGGGAATTTACCCCTACATTTGTCAACTAGCCAAATAAAGATAATAAAAAACTGGTTTGTACACCCCCGTTTCCCATCACGAATTATCCCTGGCAAGATGTGAGAGTGGATTTCATGTTAGGTTTACCAAAAACTTTGAGAAAACATGATTTTGTTTTAGTTGTTGTGGACCGTTTTTTTTCAAAATGGTTCATTTTCTCCCTTGTTCTAGAACTGCCGACGCCTATAAGGTTGTTGAGATATTCTTTGACAGTATTGTCAAATTTTATGGCTTTTCTAAGTTCATTGTGTTAGATAGAGATGTCAAATTCACAAGTTACTTTTGGAAAACACTTTGGTACATATTAGGCACAAAAATGAATTCTCCACTGCTTTTCATGGAAAAAATTTTGCTCATCGCCTTCTGCTCAACACGCTCACCATGCGCGCGGTGAGCAGTCAGCGCGGTGATGGTGGGGCCCACCCTATCGGACGACTTATCGCGTGCTGTGAGCAAAAGGCGGTGAGCAAAAAAACTCGCTTTTCATCCCCATTGAAGTTGTCAATAGGAGTCTAGGGAATCTGTTTCGCATATTAGTTGGACACATTGGAACTTGGGATCTTAAACTTGTCACCGCAGAGTTTGCGTGCAATACACCTGTGAATAGGATTACAGGTAAATCACCACATGAGATTATTTATGGTTTTAGACCTAAACAAACCGTCGACCTTATTCCTATGTCTGGTCATATTAGAGCTTCAGCATCTGCATCATCATTTGCATCGCATGTACACGATTTACACAAGAAAGTTATGGATAAAATTGCTCAAAGTAACGCCAACTACAAGCTACAAGCTTATGTAAGAAAAAGACTTAAAACTTTTAGTGCTGGTGATCATGTGATGGTACAGATTCGTCTGGAACGGTTTCCACTGGAATAGTTAAGAAATTACATGCTCGTAGTGATGGTCCATTTCAAATTTTGAAGAAGCTAAATGATAATGCTTATGTTATTAATCTTCTTAAGATTTTGGAATCAACTTTGCATTCAATATTGAAGATCTATTGGATTATAAGGGTTCTGATTTTAACTCTAGGAACTCATTAGATGATGAGCCATCCTATGTGCCTACTTCTGATAAACCTTCCATTCCACCACTTTTAAATATATTATCCAATAGAGTAGATTAGATTAATAAAATTGTGGATGATGAAATTATAACCATACTAGATGGTGGGACTTGTAAGTATTTGGTTCGATGGAAAGGAAAACCACCAACAGATGATTCATGGTTATATCGAAGTGAGTTGCAAAAGATTGATTCTGATATATAGAGCAATATAGAGTTCTTCCTTCTCAAACTTAATAGTCGAGTTCTTTCCCAACCGGGGAGAATGATGTCGAATCATGGAGCTGACACCACCACCAAAGTCCAAGTCCAAAAAACTGGTGTGTGTACCAAAGGAGACTCAAGAGAACTATAGCTATTTGATTCTAGTATAAGATTTTGTAATCAAAGTAGTAGTAGGATTTTTATTTTATATATTAGAGTGGTAATCAGAGTTGTAATAGGACTAGTAGTTTCATTTTCATGTATTTGTGCTTTCTTTTAGGTTCGATTTCTTTTAGAATTCATATTTCTATTTCAATTGTAATTAGGAGAGTACAATTTTATAGCTTATATAAAGGCCCTCGTGTATTCTATTGGAGGATGTACAATCAATGAAAAGTTTTTCACTCTTAATTCAGTTTGATTATTAGATTTTTCAATCTTAAATTCTGTTAGTGATGGATGCCCTAATCAAACTCAATTAGTGGTGAGATGCGCTAATTAATTTAGTTATTACTTTCTATTCTCTCTACCTTACATGTCACATTTCTTTCTCTGGTAAATCTTCATCGAATCCTCATCTTTGAGACCCTTCGCTGAACTTCGTTTACATTATCTTCCATCCCCGCTATTCAAGTTAAAACTGGTCTCTGTGCTGCTCCACAACTCAAAACACTTATAACAATTCTTGTAGAAGTGCTCGCGGTTTCTGCATTCAAGATCGTGCCTAGGCGCCCAAGCGCTCGCACACAGACGCGCCACGGCCAAGCGCCAGACGAATACGCTCACGGAAACCAACGGGCATGCTTGAGTCCCTCTTGTGGTTAGAATTCTGAGCGAGAGTATTTGTAGTGTTCCTTTCGAAGTCCTTTACAGTACTATCATCTCGACCTCATTTGCATGAGCATCTTGATTCCTCGACAATCCAGTTCTCGTTGATTGCACTTGTTCTTATCTGTGTGAGTTCAAAAATCAACTACAATAATCAGACAACTAAGATTATATCTACCATCATTCCAAGTATTGTTTTCATTACATCAACATTTAATTACAAGCCTAGATATGCACCATCCACTCGATTATCTATTTTGATCTTCTGTCAACATCAAAAGTGAGTGATTCTTCTTCTCCCTTGGAGTTAATCTAGTCTCTTTATTGCACGTAGAATCTATTTACCTACATAGCAAACATCATCTAATCTACATTTTGATATTTGATATTGATCACATAATGGCATGTTAAAGAATTACAACTGATATTACTTGTTTTAACTCATTTTTCTACCAACGGTCTTCTTATTGGTGAAACGTCTCTTTGAGTTGTTTTATCTATTGTTTCCACCCACGTACACGTTTCACATCACTATTGCATCTCCTTCAATGTCAGAAGAACTAGTACAAGGCTTCTAGTCTTGCTCGAATTATGAAGATTGAAATAGGAACATAAAACCAACTTATAGTAGGTGGCCTTGCAGCAGAAGTTATTCTTGTTATTGAGAATGCATCTTATATTGTGGCATGATCTATTTGTTCTGTTTGCAAAAGTTGCTTATAAAAATCAGTATTGTCTGCTGTGTAATATATGCTTCAGTTCCGTCCTATTTAATCATCATTTTTTCATTTGAGACTTCTTGTCACGCCCCGCTTCCCAAAATATGCTGGAGCGGAGACGCGAAGAGAGTCGGCGACGTATCTACGCGAGTAAAATACTCCAAGTATAAACGTTAAGCCTAAAAGTAACCTGAACAAGCTATATAAACCAACTATAATAATTAATATCACCGCAATAAACATGTAAATTCCTACTCTAATGATAGTATTATTCTATGAATAAATCAAATAGAACAAATAATGAGTCCCAGCTATAGAGAATCAAAAGAAAAATAAAATGAAAAGGAAGACATGAACTGTACCAAAGAATTCGGGTGATCATCTCTTAACTTCATACTCTTCAGATACGCACGATGTCCTCAGATACCTACTCAGTAAAAGAAATACTTATATACTTAAATGTGCTAATCCAGGGGAGTCAGAAAACTCCCAATGAGTGTGTAAAATAAGGGAAGGTGCACGTGCATGTCTCGTGTGAGCATACCATGATATTTCTATAAATTATACTAAAGAAAGAATATCATTAATGAAATTGAAGTCAAAAGACAGGATAGCTTAATAAAGCATCAATCAGTATGTCACAATGTGAAGGTGCATGCAATACCTAACTAAAGAGTAAAGAGGGTCAGTCTATCACAATTACATATCGGTGTCTATCATGGCATACATGTATATAACAAGTGAGTACACAATCAATATACATAGTATTATGCAAGATTTATTATTATGTCAGCGAACACCAATTGCCATGTGTAATAAGCACATCTCATACTACGCTTCCTACACATGTCAATCGGAGTCCTATATTATTGAAACTGATCAGTTGGAGACATTGTCTGTGTTTTAAGTGGGTCTCGTACATACCGGGACCACGGCTCAAACTGTGGTGTTGAATCATGCCTTACACTAGATAGTCATGTAACATGTATAATATATATAACAAGAATAAGAAAAAGACGAGGTGTCAGTCACCTCATGGGAACCTTGCAGTTGATTCCGCTTTCGGCTGCACAAACTATATCCTAGGTCTATTCAAAATATAAACGTCTTCATCAATTTCCCAGTCTCGATGTAAGTCGTTTAATGATCATTTATTTGGTTTATCAACAATCAATGCACATGTTACCTAGATCATTGGTATAATTCGATGATAGCAATAGTAACAATATCAACATTGTAATCAGGATATCAATATGACAGGATGTCAGTAAACAGAATAAGCAGGATGATGTTACTGTAAACAATATTTTCCCGGCGACTTTATATTTATCGGGTAAATGTCATGTACCCTAAGTCAAGTTTTTCAAGTAACCGTGATGTTTAGGACTAATAATAATATGCAGACAAAATTAGAATAATCTAAGGCAAGATGTTCAAAACAATATAATTTCTCTGGGCTTTAAATTAATTTGTTTGGAACATATAAAACGATCATATACAGACATAAATAAACATTTCAGGCCAACATATTATTCTAGAAATAAATTCATAACTATTTGCATATTTCTAAGATATTTTACATGCTAGGAATTAGAATATGCGATTAAACAATTAAGCAATAAACAAATTTATTGTCAAATAAATTAATTTACCTTAACAAATTATCCACTATTTGATGTGAGTCAGAAATACTCGCATTGAACTAATAGATAAAATAATCTTATTAATCACCATAAAGCATAATTTTTTTAACAAGATTATAACTCATTGTTCCACTATAAACATTTTACAAGTTAATACAGGAAATATGATGTGATTCAATGCCAAGTAATTAAGAACATGTATGGAACATTAATATATATGTCATAGTAATACATGTCCCAATTTTAAATACCCATAATAACCAATATTTTATCAAATAATTTTAAAAGTACCAAGCATGAATGTATTTAATGAATAACACTTGCTACAAAATTTAATAACAATAAATGCATGCATAAAATACGCTCACATGAAATGATAACAATACAATATACATTACTCGATATTTAGAATTTATAATATGCCTTTTTTCTGTAATTTTATTATTTACAATTATTTATAGGTATTTTTCTAAACACCAATCAATTAACAATTCAAACAATTTACTTTACAAGAATTAATATTATATATTTAAGCATTTAAAATAATAAGATGCAAGCATAAAGTGAATAAATCAGCGCAAAGGATGTATAGTTGTACACTAAGGTAAATCATGGAATTATGAATTTTTAATAAATATGTTTACATACAAAACCTTAAATAGACAGTTCAATAATTGTGCATTAAATAAAAGATACAAAGAAAAATAAACACTCACAAATAAAATAAATGAATGATGTAAATACTCACAGCCCAACATTATACTTTTATTTTACCATAAAATTATATAATCATGATGCATTTAAAGAATGGAATACTTACACAATTTAAATGACTAACCATTTAATAAATAACATGATTCGGTTAACTTTAATTAATGCAAATAGATAAAGCACTCACATGAAACAAGACTGAAATACACAATAAAGTAACAAAAGAACACTCACCATTATATTCAATTTATATTTACTATATATGAACATGAACGATAACTAACATGCATTAACAATAATTTATCAGGAACAATAATTAATATAAAATATGATCTGTTTTAAACACTACTAAGTAATTCATTGTGGTTAATACATGTGAACATGAATAGCAATGAACGAGTGTGAACCATGATCAAACATGAATCATAATTTTAAAAATAACATTTATTAAAAGAGAAAAGGGTCAAAACACTCACTTTGGGTTTTTGCAGATTTACTTAAGGTTTCGTGAAGCTATGTGCCCTGGACTGGCCGTGACTGCGTAGTTCTCGTCTCCACGATTCCAACGCCTCAGAATCGTCTGAACGGAGGTCGGTCGGTCGAGATATGGCCCAACATGAAACCAGATATTTAACGGGTCTAGTTTGCACTAAGGGGTCTGAATCAATGTCTGACCCTGTACCCAAACCCACAGTGTTCTAAATGGCAGTCACAGCGGCTACATCGGCCGAAAAAAATTATCAGAGATGGGGATATATCGGGGATATACTGGAGATATTTTCAAAAATCAGATGTCAAAGTCGGACTGTAATATACATATCTTCTTGTCTTAAATCGCATCTCAATAAGACAATATATGCATAAATTATATAAATCTACATAAAACATCATACTTATATGTTTAAGATATACTTAACTCGATAACTTGCATTAAGCCTATGAATCCATAATCACTACCCAAGTGTAGAATCTTCAAAAATGCCACATTGCCACATCACTCGAATTACCCAAATACCTAACCTAGAAATTGGGTATAAAACGCTATATCGGGTCCAAAATCGCCGAAATTGCGGCTGATATATCGGGTCCATGTCTATTTATCGGCGATTTTGGATGAAAAACGTATATCAGTTTGGATGTGTCGAATCATTGCTGCTAGGTGCCGTAAATGCAATATCGGCGCAATATTGTGGTTATATCGGGGATATTTAGAACGCTGCAAACCCATCACTTAAGTTAATTAGTTTGGGTTATTAGGTAGATGGGTTGTGGATCCAATGCATGGAGACCCATTATGGGAAATTAGAAAAGAAAAGGGAAAAAGAAGAAGAGGGAGAGAGAAAGAGAGCACGACGAGGGTGTGCGGGTCGACGGCGGACCTGGCCGCGGCGGCAATGCCAGATCGTCGGCGGCGGCGGGGTAGCCCAGCACGACAGGGAAGAGACAGAGAGAGCTAGAGAGAAAAACAGAGAGAAGGGGAGGAGAGAGAAGGAGAACGTGGTTATTGCAGGAGGAACAGCGGGAGGAGGAAGAGGAGGGATGGGTTCTACGGCGGTGATTGCTCACACGCGGAGGTGAAGAGGTGGTGCGGGTGGCGTGGCTGGATCTGCAGGTCACAGAGGGGGGGTGGTGTGGGTTCGATGGTGTTTGCAGGCGTCGACTCTGGTGTGGGAGCTAGTGAAGCGCAGATGGTGGGTTGAGATAATGGCCTGCAGGTGATGGAAGGAGGCGATCGCGACACGCGATGGGGGAGTTAATGGGTGTACGGTGGCAAGGCGGTGGTGGCGGCGTGCGGGAAGAAGATGAGGCGGAGTGGGTTGGATGGGTGGTGGTGGCTTGTGTGAGCTCGGTGCTTGCGGCACGGTGAGGAGGTGATACACGGGGCTCGGCTGGTGATGGCGGGGAGGAGAAGAAGATAATGATGTGGTTAGATGGAGAGGATGATGATGTTGGGGATGTGGTGACGGCTAGAGTTGAAGTGAGGGGGGAGAGAGGTAGGAGATGGGGGTATTTAAATGGAGTGGGCTTGAGTTTGGGCTCATATAAGGAAAAATGAAAAAGGAAAAGTGATTGGGCTTTTGAAAATAAGAAAGGAGAAAATGAAAAGGGAAAAAGATAAGGAACTTGGGCTTCTTGGGCTTGGGTTAAGAGAGAGCATAATAATAATCATTATACAAACAATAATAATAGTAGGAAAAGGAATACCAATAATAATATAATAATAATTATTTATTCAGAATAATAATAATTAATAATAGCAATAATTAATAATAATAAGAATCACTAATAATAGTTAATAATAAAACTTTTATGGAATAATTATTAACTTGCTAATACAAGTGATATAAATAAATACTAATATTAAGAACAACAATAAATAAATAATAATGGAAAATAGTAGTTATCACCAATAATGATTTTAATTTCTAATTGTACTAAAAATAGTAATGATGAGTTCATAAATCAATTTAATTTAAAAAAATATTAGTAAACCCATAATAAATGTTTAGTTTATTTAATACAGTATTGTTGATTTGGGGATATTACACTTCTCCCACAGAAATGTGATCGGCTATTATGTTCAGAAAGGTCACAAAGAATTAAATCAGATTTTACAAGTGTTTTGTAATCAGGATGTGTCATACTAAATTCCTGTCCTATTTTATATATTTGCATTTTGTTTCCTTTCCTCATTTATATATTTGCATTTTATTTTCATGCTTTTCTTTCCTTCTTCTCAGTTACTATAAGTTCTTTGGCATTTGACTATTACTTGGTAACCAGAAGAGGGGCACAGTTTTAGTCACAACAAGCAATTTGATGTGGATTACTGTCTTGTCTCTTTTCAATTTAGAACACATTAAATTTCACTATAGTCCACTATTTGGATGTTTTGTCTTGTACACAATTGACATTGTCCTTTTCAGTAATGTTTTTCCTTTGAATTTGACTCAGGCTAGGTTTTTCTTTTGCAGGTCCAAATAGCAAATTCACCAGTATACAAGCTTGAGAGGAAACTTGGAAAAGGAGGATTTGGACAAGTGTTTGTTGGTCGCCGTATTTCAGCTACTAATGCAAATGACAGGATAACTGGTTCCAGTGCCACAGAGGTGTGCTACACTTGATCAACTTTAAAAGTATCTTATTCTCTAAAAGAATACTTTAGCAGCCAACTGTTTTCTGCATTAATCAAATTTCCCGAGTTTTCATACCAGGTGGCATTAAAGTTTGAGCATAGAAGCAGTAAAGGTTGTAACTACGGGCCACCTTATGAATGGCAAGTGTACAAGTAAGTGTTCTTTTGCTTGTACTCTAAATTATTGTCATAGTCTAAAAGATGGGACTTATTTCACTCCTGCTTAATGTTCATTGTTGCAGTACTCTTGGTGGTATTCATGGGGTGCCTCATGTCCATTACAAGGGACGCCAAGGGGATTATTATGTCATGGTAATTGACAACATGCATAGAATTTCTGGTTATGCATTCTTACTTATTGTGTTCATCGATGTTGCTATAACACATCATAAATTTGTATAGGTGATGGATATGCTGGGGCCCAGTTTGTGGGATGTCTGGAATAATAATTCTCATGCGTAAGTATTGAGAACTTGGGTGCATTTTTCAACTTCATTTTTGCTTAAATTTGATCTCTTCATCTTTTTCTGATTTGCGCAGAATGTCAACTGAAATGGTTGCTTGTATTGCCATTGAAGCAATCTCTATTCTGGAGAAGATGCATTCTAAAGGGTGAGCCTTCTGTTTACACTGTCAGATATTAGATTCTTCCAATTTCATTTGTGATTCTTTTTTTTTGAGACATAGGATGGAGCCTAAGCCCCCCCCCCCCCCCCCAAAAAAAAAAAAAAAAAAAAAAAAAAAACACGCCACCACACACACACGTAGAAATAATATTCTAGTGAGAATCGGGCCCACAGTTAGCTTCATGCGAACAAATTCACGGTGAGCCACCCCATGTATGATCCTGACCGTTAATCTTGATGTACATACTCTAATTAGACTCATAATGAAAAATCACACGATTCCATGCCTTTTTACTCATGCATTAAGTGGTTACACAAATATGTTGTATTAGCCGTAGAAAAAAGATGTCATTTGATGCATAATAGCGTGATTTTTCATTGTTAGCCTAATTTGAGTATGTAGATAAAGATGAATGGTTCAGATCATTCATGGGGTGGCTCACTGTGGAGTTCGCACGAAACTTATTGTGGGCCCCGTTCTCACAAGGATACTTTCATACATATATATACACACACACACATATATACATACATACATACATACATACATATGTATATATATAGGAAAATTTTCAAATGAGATACTTTCTCAAAATAAGCTTCGTGAGAAAACCATATGGAACAATTTCGTGGATGATCCGAACCGTTTATCTTGATCTCCATACTCTAGTTAGGCTACTAATAAAAATTATGCGATTCCGAGCTTTTTTTACCCACGCATCAAATGACATATTTATTCTACGGCGAATATAACGTATGTTTTGTAACCACTTGTTGCATGGATAAAAAAGCTTAGAATCGCGTAATTTTTTTGGTAACCTAAATAAAGTATGTAAATTAAGATGAAAGGTTCGGATCATTTACATGATCGCTCCTATATGATTTTCTCACGGTCTTTATGTGAGAAAGTATCACACAGAGACTATACACACACACACTTGTGTCATTTCGAAAGGATTCGAGGCCGAATTCTTCTCACTCAAATACAACCCTACGACATATGAATGCAAGATTCATTTTGTTGAAGTTATCTACATTATTTCAAGTAACTAAAAATAAAAAATTATGTATTTTGAATATTTTTTGCCCATCCATCAAGTAGGCACAAAATGAATACCCGAAAATAGCTTTTTGCTTAGATCTACGTCTTTAAACATACAAATTCTCGATCAGACCATTTCATTATTATCCAAACACTTAAAACTCTTACACACCAATTTTTGTTAGTTTTTAAATATTCTACACTGTTAACTAACCAACTCACTATTTCGGCCGTCCATTTTGTGCCTACTTGATGGATGGGCAAAAAGTACTTAAAATACATGATTTTTGATTTTGGTTACTTGAAATAATATTGATCAACTTTAACGGAGTTGATCTTACATTCAGATGTCGCAGGGTTGTATTTGAGTGGGAAGGATTCGGCCTCAAATCCTTCCGGAATCACACAATTATATAGAGATAGACTTGTGTCATTCCGGAAGGATTCGATGCCCGAATCCTTCCCACTCAAATACAACTCTGCGACATCTGAATGCAAGACTGTGTGTCATTCTGGAAGGATTCGAGGCCGAATCCTTCCCACTCAAATACAACCATACGACATCCGAATGCAAGATCCACTCCGTTGAAGTTGATCTACATTATTTCAAGTAATAAAAAATCAAAAATCATGTATTTTGAATATTTTTTGCCCATCCATGAAGTAGGCGAAAATGGTTGGCCGAAATAGTGAGTTGCTTAGATTTATGTCTTTAGACATACAAATTTTCGATCCGACCATTTCATCATGATCTAAACACTTAAAAATCCCTCACACACCAATTTTTGTTAGATTTCAAATATTCTACACCGTTAAACTAACCAACTCAACTATTTCGGCCGTCCGTTTTTCGCCTACTTGATGGATGGGCAAAAAGTATTCAAAATACATGACTTTTGATTTTTAGTTACTTGAAATAATGTAGATCAACTTCAACGGAGTGGATCTTGCATTTGGATGTCGTAAAGTTGTATTTGAGTGGGAAGAATTCGGCTTCGAATCCTTCCGGAATGGCACAAGTCTCTCTCTCTCTCTGTGTGTGTGTGTGTGTGTGTGTGTGTGTGTGTGAACCAACATTTTAATGCAACAGTACTCTGTCCAAACAAACCATCATCTAACAATAAGATTCAAAAACAACCATCTAAAGAACAACCACTCAACGGTCATACTACACCCAACTACACAACTGAACACTGTCACTAATACTACCAGCTCCACCATCAAACAGAACGAGTTGCCCGGTTGCATTCCTATCAGTGGCAGAATCATGAGCATCCCCATCTGCAGCAGGAATGAAGGGAACAAGCGCAGAGCCATCAGCAACCCCAGAATTATCATATCCAGCAACCCTCAGCCTCTTTCTAGCATAAGTGAGAACTGATGTATCCACCTTCCTCTTGCTAGGCATCTTCAAATTACCTGCCAAAAAAACATCAAAAGAAATAATAGAATCAAGTAAATTAATAATCGAGCATGCCTTGTGATTAATAATCCTATTATTCCTCTCAGTCCACACAACCAATATCAAAGCCATCATGTACATTTCCCAAATCATTTGAATACTATCTTTCACCCTCTTCTTTCTCCACTCAGTCCACCAAGCTTTAAGTGACCCAGTCTTACCTTTACACCAAAACAATTCTGAATAAAATCCCAAAGCAACTTTATACTAGGACAATGAACAAACAAATGTAAGCTTGATTCAGTATGCCAATTAAAAAAACACACAAACTCCTCACAGTAATATTTTGTGCCCTTTAGTTTTCCATTGTCAATAGTTTAATTTGAACAATTAACCACACTAAATCCTAACTTTCATAGGATCCACAGTCTGCCATATAACCTTACACCAATCCACACAAACCCCTCCAAAATTCAAATAATAATAATAATAAGAAGAACTAACAGAAAAAGAATCATTAGGCCCCTTATCCAATAAACAGCATCAACTTCAGACCATTGATATGAATTCAAAAAACAAATCAGATCAGCAAATGAAGGTATCAAACTCATATCAACAACTCTATTGAATTGAATACATCAATCCCTAACTCCATCTATCATTCTATATTGGGAGAAAAAAAGAAGCATTAATATCCTTAGTAATAGCAACAAGATTAGGATAAGCAACATCCAAAGAAGTATCCCTAATCCAAATATCCTTCCAAAAACAAACAGTATGACCATCCCCACAATGAAATTTAATACATCTAAAACTCTCATAACCTTTCCATATTCCTTTTCAAAAACAGAAGAACCCATAATAGGCTTACCATCTAACCTTTCCAATCTTCTTCTAAAAATCCTAGCCCTAATAATCTTAATCCAATCAGCATAAGCATTAATCAATGCTTTCCAAAGCCATTTGCCAAGAAGAGCCAAATTCCGATCTTTAAGATACATAACGCCTTATCCTCCTTGCTTTTTAGACTTACTAACATTACCCAACTTCTCAAACACTTAAAACTACTAACAAAAGAAGCACCAGCCCAGAAAAAAGCTCTTCTAATTTATCTATACACTTAATAACCCAATCAGGCAACAAATTAAAAGACATAACATATAACACATGCAAAGCATTATTAACTAAACTAATCTCCCAGCGCTAGGCCCTCTCCACAGATACCCTCCTGTAAACTTTATCCACAATATGGTGACATTCTTATCCCAAGAGTCTACCAGATCTAATAGGCATACCCAAATAAAAGAGAGGAAAAGAACCAAGTTTACAATTAAACATAGATGCAATCTCACACTCTTGAGCATCATTACCTTCTAACCACGTAGCCATAGATTTCTGAAAATTAATTGAAAGGCCAGACATATCTTCAAACAAATATATCAACATTTTTAAATTCCTAAGTTTAGACACAGCAGTAGAGGAGAATAGAAGAGTCTCAGCAGCAAACTATAAATTAGTAACATTGAAATCACTAGAGCCCAATCCTTCTATTAAACCCAAAGATCTCCCCTTATTCAACATTCTACAAAAAACATCAACAGCCAAAACAAAAAGTAATGGAGATAATGGATCTCTTGTCTCAAACTCCTTTATACAAATTTCCCACCCTCCACTTCATTCACCAAAACAGAAGATTTACTGGATTAAAGACCAATTTTAATACAAGCAATCCATCTATCACTAAATCCCGTAGCTTAAAGAACATCAAAAAGAAATTTCCAATCCACTTTATCGTAATCTTTTTCAAAATTAAGCTTGAGAAGAATGCCCTCATGATCATTAACATGCAATGAGTAATAACCTCTTGCTGTCAAGAATAAACCTATTCTTTATAAAAGCATATTATGCCTTATCAATAAGATAATCTAGCAGTTTTCTTAATCTATTAGCCAAAACTTTTACAAAGATTTTAAAAGAAACATTCAAAAGGATAATAGGCCTAAATTGGTCAACACTGGAGGCCCCATTAATCTTAGAAATAAGCACTGTATTAGCAAAATTAATCCTCCCCATATCCAACTGACCATTCCAAAAATCCCTTATCATCCATATTATATCAGACTTAATCTCATTCCAGAAAAGCTGTTAAAATAGTAGGAAACCATCAGGGGCCTTATCGCCAGCTAAGTCAAATACATCACATTTAACCCCTGACTCAGAAAAAACTCTATCTAAAGATGATAAGTCACCCTCTACTCAACAGGATGCAAAGTAGTCCGATCACCAGTAAACCTTCAAGAAGATTCAGACCCCATTAATCTTTTAACAAACGCAAAAAAGCTTGACTGATACTATCACCGTCTTGAACAACAGAACCGTTAATAGTCGAAGAAGAAATATGATTACACCTCCTATGAATATTAGCCACTCTATGGAAAAAAGAAGTATTGCTATCCCTCTCATTAAGCGTCTAATCCTAAACCTCTGTTTACACATAATTGCTTCAGAAAGAAGAATACTGGTATTCTGAAATTATAGAGGCTTTAGATGATCTCTCTAAATCAGATAAATCTCTCATTTCCTCCAAAACATCAAAAGAACCAATTCTATCAAACAGATCTTTTTCTTTAAGCCTAATACTATAAAAATGTTCTTTACACCGGACTTTACAATTCCATCTAACGTCTCTAATCTTATGACAAAAATCACTAATAGAATCAGTATATCCTGAAGGCCTCTGCCACAAAGAAGCAACTAAATCTTTAAAACCCTCCTTAATCCACTTTCTTTCAAATCTGAATCCCTTAAAAACTTGAAAATTAATATCAAAACACAAAACTACAGGAACATGATCAGACACATCACTATTCAAACCAGGAACTAAAGAATTAGGAAGTTAGAAGCCCTACAACTAGAAACTAAAAATCTATCTAATTTAGCCATGCTAGGAGAAATCCTATCATTGGACCAAGTAAAGCATCTACCCCCAATAGGATAATCCATCAAGTCTAGATCACCAATAACAGAATTAAAAGCAATAGCATTAGACCTTAATGAAGGATTGCCGTCTCTCACTAATAAATCTAGTAGCATTAAAATCACCCCCAATAACCCATAATGCATTATTAAGACAGGACAAACTTTTAAACTACTGCCAAAAATCTTCCTTCAAGTCAGCATTAGAGGGATCATGCACCCCAAGAAACAACCAATTTATCTTTAGAAACCACATTCATTAAAACAACGGTCAGAAAAAAAGAGCCAGTAAAACTACTCTCATACTGAAAATATGCCGAATTCCAACCTATAAAAATACCACGAGAACTAGTAGCATCAAGAGTCTCCATTCATCAAAATAATTACTAACAAATGTATTCACCAATAAGGAAGAGCATCCATCTAATTTAGTTTCCTGAAGAATAACAATATCACACTTATATATCAAAAGTTGGCCTAACTGATCTCTTTTTACTATCTAAACCTATTAAACCTATTCCTTTGACATTTCAAGAAATAATCCTCATTAAAAACCTCCCACTAATTAAGTCCTGGATAAGTTTCAAATCCTCTCTAACTCCAGAACCAATAAGACCACAAGAAGTAACATAATGAAAATCTTTCTCGGCAATATCAGTAAACAAAACTGAAACATAAACTGAACCCATACCTTCACAGGATTAGAAGACTGATCAGCATCATTATCCACCACCTCTAAATTCCTTATCTGCGCATTAATAACAATATCACAATTTTATTTGCGATTCATTATTTTGTGTCTATAATATTAACCATGGCTTATGGCAGATATGTGCATGGGGATGTAAAGCCTGAAAACTTTTTACTTGGACCTCAAGGAACTCCTCAGGAGAAGAAACTCTTTCTTGTTGATCTCGGTTTGGGTATATCTAAGACATTTTTCATAATTTTGAAGGTTGCAGTATGTGTTTCTAGGAAATGTTTCTCACCTAAGGTGTCTTATTAATTTTGTGAAATTTAAATATCAGCCACTAGATGGAAGGAGAGTTCTACGGGTCAGCATGTTGAGTATGATCAACGACCAGATGTTTTCAGGTGTGCTGGTAACTTTATTTTGACACGTTTTGGTAGTAAACTTTCAGTTACGCACTTCAATGTTCATCCTTACCCTCCCGATATACTCATCCTAAGTACTCATTATCTGAAAACTGATATTGCAGAGGGACAGTGCGGTATGCTAGTGTACATGCTCATTTAGGAAGGATAGGAAGCAGGAGAGATGACTTAGAATCCCTTGCTTATACACTTGTATTTCTTCTCCGTGGTCGTTTGCCTTGGCAAGGATACCAGGTAACCATATTAAACAGTATTCAGAAGCTGTCATGTTTTGTTTAATTTGCTCGTTTCAACTGTCCAGTCATCTTGTTCTTGTAGGGAGAAAATAAAGGTTTCCTTGTCTGTAAGAAGAAGATGGCCACGTCCCCGGAGTCTCTTTGTTGCTTTTGCCCACAACCATTCAGACAATTTGTTGAGTATGTCGTCAATCTGAAGTTTGATGAAGAACCAAACTATGCTAAGTGCATCTCGCTTTTTGATGGCGTAGTGGGGCCAAATCCAGATATAAGACCTATTAACACAGATGGCGCTCAAAAGGTATAACAATGTCCCCTAAATTTGGGATAGAGGCTTTTGTTCATGTTATTATTATGCAAGTAGATCTGGTTCTCACAAATAGTTAAAAAAAAATTTAGACCCAAATTAGTTAGCATCTAATCGTCACTCGAATGCTGTAAAGCTTATATATCAGGTGGGTCAAAAGAGAGGCCGATTGATGATGGAAGAAGATGATGACGAGCAACCAAAGAAGAAAGTTCGTATGGGCATGCCTGCAACGCAATGGATTAGTGTCTATAATGCCCGGCGACCTATGAAGCAAAGGTGCATGTTTTATATGATGCATCATTTGAGGCATCTCATCCGATAACAAGAGTATGCCATCTATTTTCTAATTTTCTCTCTGTTGGCAGGTATCACTATAATGTCGCAGACAGTAGACTTGCACAGCACATTGAGAAAGGAAATGAAGATGGTTTATATATCAGTTGTGTTGCTTCTTGTGCAAATCTTTGGGCTTTGATTATGGATGCAGGAACTGGTTTTAATGCTCAAGTCTATGAGCTCTCGCAAAGTTTTCTTCACAAAGTGAGTTTCTGGGCACACGTTCCTTCTCGTTCTGTTGCTGTCTCCTGCCATTTAGGTGTTAGAATGCCAGGAGCTGATTTTCTATTTTAAACAACTGTAAGATGCTGGTGATTCCAGCATCTATGGACTTGCACTTGTTTCCTTGCTCATCAATAATTTCTGTTCTGCTACTCCAATTTTTTTTTTAAAGGAATGGATCATGGAGCAGTGGGAGAAAAATTATTATATCAGTGCATTGGCAGGGGCAAATAATGGCAGCTCCTTAGTAGTAATGTCTAAAGGTATTCTTTTTTTTTTTTTTTGTAGTTTCTTGTCATATTGGAGTTTGTGCTTCACAAAGTTATTTTAAAGGCTCATAACTCTTATATAGCTTCTCCTTCAGGTACTCAGTATGGACAGCAGTCATATAAAGTTAGCGATTCATTTCCATTCAAGTGGATAAACAAGAAATGGAGAGAGGGGTTCTATGTCACTGCCATGGCCACTGCAGGAACCAGATGGGGGGTTGTCATGTCGCGTAATGCTGGCTTCTCAGATCAGGTTATACTCTATACTTTGCTTGGACTCATAGCTTGTATGCAACAGCTAAATGCTGAGAAAGTTTACTGATTCTACTAAACCCCCTCTCCAGGTTGTTGAACTTGACTTCTTGTACCCTAGTGAAGGTGTTCATAGAAGGTGGGATAATGGCTATCGTATAACTGCCACTGCTGCAACATGGGATCAAGCTGCTCTTGTTCTTAGTGTACCTAGAAGGAAACCTACAGATGAAACACAGGAAACACTTCGAACATCTGCTTTCCCTAGTCAACATGTCAAGGTAGGCTCGGTTTAGTGATTTGTCTTTATGTTTGATAATCATTTAAGTGCTACATTTACAAATAACCCCTTGCAGGAGAAGTGGGCAAAAAATCTATACATTGCATCTGTTTGCTATGGCCGAACAGTTTCTTGAGGTTCTTAATATTTGTGATGTGGAAGCATTGCTCATGCACGTTTTGACGCAATCTTCGACTTCTTGTTTTCAAGGCCATGAAATCCTGTTACAGCTGAGATCACGCCTGCCATCCTTTCAGGGATTTAGAGAAATTTGATGTGTGAGGCGTCTTATATTCCAGTTACAACTAACACATGATGTGGTGTCCTTGTCATCAGTTTTGGCTATGCCCTCCATGAGCTATGCATATAAGTTGGGTTGGGCATCCTTGATTATTGTCAAGTTTGTATAGTTAATAATTTGTACTTGATTGTGGATGGATCTTAATTTTAATTGTTAGGCTGTTATTAACCTAATGTGAGAATTTAGTGTGCCAGTATAAGTGGCTCTCTCTTTTGTTGTCAGATTCTGCAAGCTAAACTTTTGACTCTTGATTCCAAAGGAAGTCTGATAAATTTTAGGTTAATGTTACTTGGTTCTGAATAAGCACCTGCATCTGAATTTAATAGCAAGCATTGGTCATACTGTTTAAGATCACACAACCAAGAAATAAATTTCAAATTTCCCGTGATTAGATAATTTAATTTCCTATGGTAAATATCTTACCGCTTTGATTTGGCTTTTTCCTAAGCAAACTTCAGAGTTTTGCTTCTTGGTTGTATCTATGCTTTGTGGTAAAACCCAGTGGCTGTACTCCATGGGGATCCCAATTTGATAGGAGAAATGGATGATAGTAATGGTGGTACTATATGTGTGTGAGTGCTGTTTAGACATATTTTAAAGAATCTTATTCTTCACATGGTCTAAATTAGAAGTTTTCTCCAAGTTACATGCATGTCAGATAACTTTATGGTTCTCTAACATGTCAGCATGCTTTTGTGGGAAAGCATGATCTCTTCTCAGTCTAATCTCTCCTGATGGACGTGGCAGAAAGTATTTCTCATGCCTTGTTTGGAGGTCTGATGGTGTCTAGTTTTAGGACAATCCTCTTGCATTGTGATCTTCAGTTAATTTGTTCTTTCTCTCAAAATCTGTTGGGCAGAATTGTCAACATCTGCCATTATTCTTGGGCAGCCATCTTGCTGCTGATTAAAGTGTAGGAGAGTCTTGAATTTGTAGGTGGAAAATGGTATTTGGGGTGCGCACGGCAATCTGATATCATTTTCTTCGAGTGTTACCCTGGAGATATTACATGTAAAATGAAAAATAAAAAGTCTTAGGTTTTCAAATATTTATGCATCCGACTAATATTTGAGAATGCATCTCTTGTGGTGTATTTGTAGTACCTGGAGGTAGCAATTGTTAGGACATTCTCCAAGGAAATCAAGAAGTTTTTTACTTGTGGCTGTGCTATCTTTGTTGTTTATAGTGTTTGAAAGAGATGGCAAAGGCGTAGCATAAACTTGTATATGGTATGTCCTTGAGGTACTTTCTGTGATAAAACATCGATGTTATCTCTGTATTGTTAGCTGCAGTGAAGCCTTAACTTGTGTTTCTTTTTAACAGGGTTCCCTGCAGTCAATGAGGGGCAAATACCGTATTTGGTACGCTCCATATTTGGTATGTGTAATGTTCTAGCAAGTGTTACATGTTTAATTGGATCTATTTCTGCTCATAAAGATTGACATGTCTTGTCATATGGTAGATCTCTAATTGTTCTGTATTTCATAAACTTGGTATCCCTTTATACATTTGCCTTTTCTTGAGAAATGTGTGCAATTTTGTGTCCTTTCCAGGATGTCTCCCTGCCCTGCCCTTTGTTCATCTCTTTACTGCTGCACCGATCACTGCTTGGTATGGTTAACTATGAATTATTGATGTAGTCAGCAAACCTGTGATTTGTCACTGCAACTTCGGGCTGTTTGGTTAAGGGTGGAAGTGAGGAAGTGAGGAAGTGAGGAAGTGGTAATAGTTCCCTTTGAACTTAGGAATTGATTAGTAAGTTTTCTAGTGTTTGGATGTTGTTGGGAAGTGTGGTTTGAAAAATGTTATGTCTTTTCGGTGTTTGGATGGTAATGTGGAAGTGAAAATGGAAAAGTTGACTAAAAAGTGACCGCAAAATAATATTAAATTAAAAATAATTAAGAAAATAAAAATTAGACTGTAATTAGAATGCAAGTGAGATTTACATGAGCAAAAAGTTAACTGGTTTGTACTACAACTTATTACAAATGAGATTTACATGACCACAAAATTAACTGTAGCACTCTGAAAGTGAGGAAAACATTGTGTAAAGGAGAAAAGAGAGAAGGAAAAGAACTTTTTCCATTTCCTTTCCGATGTTTGGATGAACAACGGAAATGAGAAAAGACACTTCCCACTTCCTCACTTCCACCCAATTCCTTGAATCCAAACAGCCCCGAATTCATAGATGCTATCTGACATTAAAGTGTTTTGTTCTGTTGATTTTGTGAAAATAAACATGTTAGCAACTCAATTAAAAAACACATGTTAAGTCATTATTGTTTTTTGATTTGGGTGCAAATTCATTTTCATAGTGAAACTCCACCCTTTCTTTTTAGAAAAGTCACTCTCTATATGCGATTAAGCTTCTTTTTAACTTTTGGTTTCTTGTATTGCCAGGGACTGCACCAAGTTTTCATTAAGGCCATCTCAGTCTTCCATTATTTTAAGTACTTTGTTAAAAATATACAAGCCCCAAATGCACATTGAAGAGAAAACAAAAGAGTGCTAGAGATTTATAATCTAATTTATTGAATAGAATGATAGGTAGAATTATCTCTTCTTTTTAACAATATTATCTGATGTGAAACGGTGATGTGTGTGTATAAAATCAGTAATAAAACACTCTGTCACGCTTTATCAACATGAAACGATCATGGTAGAACAACTTAACATTAATAATGGAGATGAATATAAACCAAAAAAAATGTGTGGTGTCAAATCCAATTCAATCGAGAATCAATTAAGAATAATATATAATGCGACAAGATTCTATGATCAATATCAAATTTACTACAGGCAAGTAGATATGCATAATCTCACGTTTATGGACATAAAAACTTAAGAGATTTAAATATCAGACTTGAAGTGACCAGTATGAGTTAGAAAAGTACCTATCGAGGATCATGTGAGACCTCAGTGTCCTGTTATGACTGAAATATGTAGATCTGTCTGTCACGACTGTAACGCCATGAAAACACACAAAT
This sequence comes from Agave tequilana, assembly GCA_038442645.1. Lineage (NCBI taxonomy): Eukaryota > Viridiplantae > Streptophyta > Magnoliopsida > Asparagales > Asparagaceae > Agave > Agave tequilana. The sequence continues at coordinate 58,419 of JAVJIF010014289.1, read as the reverse complement.
TGGAATGTGAATGATCGAGAAACATCCCGAAAACCAAATTGTACGCTTTAACGGGTCTGTTTTCATCATAGCGTGTCTATATTGTTTTGATACGGATCGGGTTCTGCCTAACAGATTGAGTACTGTAGCAATCAAGTATGAAATTTAGACTCTGAGTCAGGTTCGGATCTGAATTGGGTTCGAGTTAAAATCTGAACCGGGTTCGAGTTCAAACTTGAATCCAAATAGGATTCAACTCCAACAGAATTGAATTGAGATGCGAACAAGCTCGGGAACTCGTCGTCAACGGTCGGTGGTGGGCAAGGAGGTGGGCGAAGGTGGTGGGGCCTGGCAGCGGACTCGCCAGTAAGGCAGTGTTCGCGGTCGGCCGACTGCGAAGTGGCGAGAGGGAAGGATACGAGGCTGATGAATGATGATGTCGGTGCCTGGTCGTGGCTGTGCTCGAGCTGGTCTCGCAGTGGTGCATGAGCACAGGCCTTGCGCATGAGGCGCGAGCAGAGTGCAGACAAGGCACGGCGGGGCCTCGCACAAGTGGGGCTGGGTGGGCGTCAGCCTGGACTGGCGTTGGCGGCTCTCGGGAGCGAGGGGTGCTGTCGAGGCGAGGATCAAGTGGATTTGCTCGGGCGGTGGTTATGGTCAGGTATAAGGTAGATACGAGGACGGTGGGAGGCCAAGAGCAAAGGGGGAGCAGGTGGTGAACTCGGTTGGAGAGGAGAGAAAAGAGAGGGAAAAGAGAAGAAAAGAGAAGATTTTGTTTTGTTTTTTTATTTTTCTTAGAATTTGAGCTAGGATTAGAAAAAGAGAAATTTAGAATTGGGATTAGGTTTTCGGAGGAGAAAAAGATAGGGAATGGGATAGGCTAGCTATGATTTCACACTTTAAACTAGGGTCTCTAAGGGCTTCACACACAAAAAGATAAATTGTAAAGAAATTACAAACTTACACAATTTTGAGGGAAATTTCATAATAATTCATTGCATTATATTATTTGATACAGGAGGTCTTTTGTAGCCTTTACAAAATTTGAATACAACTAAAACTTCTAACAACTAAAACTCTTAATCAAAATAAGAATTACAACTCCAAATTTTAGACCTACTAGAATACTGAAACAATACATCTTCTCCATCGTTGATACAGGCGCCATGCACGTGGCTTGAGGTCTGCATCATTCTCCCTGTGTTGGAGAGAACTCGACTCAGTCGAGTTAGAAGTGGAAGTGCTTTATACTGCTTCAAAATTTCATGATCAATATTCGGTAGTTCACTTCAGTCTAGTCATGTATTATCAATTGGTATTTTTCCTGTCCAACAAATCAGATATTTTTGAATCCCACCATTTTAGGTGGTAATAATTTTATTATCTAAGAATTTATTAACTTGACATGCTGTATAGAATAAAATATCTGGTAGTAGTAAAAGGAATGGGCTCTCAAAAATAAGCTCATGGAAAGGCTCATCAAAAAGTGGGATAACATGAAGACCCTTGTAATCCACTAAGTATTCAACATTGAACGTAAAACTGATGCCAACATTTATAAAAAGATTTATAGCATTAGCATTCTCGTTCAATTTCATCAATATTTGAAATGAATCAGCACTACTAGCATGCAATTGCTTAACATCACCAATATTAAAAGTTTTTAAAATGTTCCTATCATCAGCTCACATCTCATGGTTGGTGTTGTTTGTGCAACTTTATCAGTGATTTTCTCGTATGATTCATGCACATGTAATGCAAATGATGATGCAAACTCACTTGACCTATCATGATTAGCTATGGGGACAAAGCCTATGGAGAATTTCGATTTAGTACTTAATATATGCCATATAGGAAAGGGGATGGTGTTTTCAGTAGAGGAAGGGGTTGGTGACCAAAACAGGTAACGACAATAGGGATCGGTAGTAGAGAGAAGGCGGAGACGGTGGTGTTTTAGTAAAGTCGGGGGAGGAAAAGGCGGGTGGCAGTAAACTTCTTAATCACATGAGTGACTTTTAAAAAAAATAGTGCTATTAGGTTTAGGTGTTTCAATGGGAACTCCGTCATTGATGGCGATCTTAAATGGGCTTGGACAGTTAGCAGCAACATGCCTATAATCTTAACTTATTTATGAAACTAATTTTGGGGAATTCAGGGCCCTTATTTTTGTTCTCGTTCAAGACTCTGAACCTTGATGTCATTTTTATGTGAGAAGGTTTGAGTACTAGATCTATTGGGTTGGTTTCAGTGTTGTCACAATGGTTGTTTCGCAGTGGGGTTGAATTTTCTCCAGCAGTAGAGGACTTCCTGTCAGTCAGTAATTTGTCCAATTTTTTATCACGTTTGTCCATTCTCTCTTCTAGTTTCTTAAGGGTATATAGCTTGGTATTCATCTCAGTGATCAGTGTAGTAAGTTGTTGGGAATCCATTGGGGTGGTGTGAAATTTACTAGCCTCTCCTAACAGCTATGGGTGGCCACTACGGGTGGGCATACACTATACGAAATCTAAATGAAGATGAAGAGATGTAACTCTAAACTAGATGATTTTGTTTTAAATCAAAATGCAAAATTTTTAATGCAAGAAAGCAGTAAAATTTTCTAAAATGCCTACGTGATGCAAATCCTACCCTAAACGTGTTCTGATACCGAATTGATGTGAAACGGTGACGTGTGCGTGAGAAATCAGCAATAATCACTCTATCATGCTTCACCAATATAACACGATCGTGGAAGGACAGCTTAAAACTAATAATATAGAGATGAATATTAACAAAAAAAAACGTGCGCAGTGATTCAATTCGATCGAGAATCAATTAAAGATAATATATTATGTGATAAGATTTTACAATCAATATCAAATCTACTGAATTATAAGCAAGCAGATACGCATAATCTTACTTTTATAGACATCAATTAAATCGATAAAAACATAGAGATTTAAATATCAGACTCGAAATAACTGATATGAGTTAGAAATGTACCTATCGAGGATTATGTGAGACCTCAATGTCATGTGATGACTGTAAATATGTAGATGCCACAGATGCAACGCCGCGGAAATCACTCGAACCGGACTCCGGACGATCGAGAAACAGTTCGAAAATCAAATCGTACGCTTTAACGGATCTGTTTTCATCTTAGTGGGTCCGTAATGTTCTGATGCGGATAGAGTTCTTCCAAATAGGTTAAGTACTATAGCAATCAGGTGTGAAATTTAGACTGTAAATTACGTTCGGATCTGAATCGGGTTCAGGTTGGAATCTAAACTGAGTTCGGGTTGGAACTTGAATCCAAATAAGATTTAACTCCAACAGAATTGAATTGAGCTTCAGAATGAGCTCGGGAACTCGTCGTCGGTGGTCGGCAAGGAGGCAGGCGACGTTGGCGGGGCTAGCAGAAGACTCGTCGGCGAGGCGGTGCTCGCGGTCAGTCGGCGGCGAAGTGGTGGGAGGGAAGAAGACGAGGCTGATGATGCTGGTGCCTAGTCGTAGCTGTGCTCGGGCTGGTCTCGCAGTGGTGCACGGGCGCAGGCCTTGCGCAGGAGGCGCGGGCGGAGTGCAGACAGGGCACGACGGGTCCTCGCCCAAGTGGGGCTGGGTGGGCGTTGGCCTGGACTAGTGTTGGCAGCTCTCTGGAGCGAGGGTGTTGTCGCGACGAGGATCGATCTGAGTTGCTCGGGCGGCGGTTGTAGTCAGGCGTCGGGGAGAGACAAGGAGGACGGCGAGAGGCCGAGAACAGAGGGGGGGAGCAGGCAGTAGAGTCGGTTGGAGAGGAGAGAAAAGAGAGGGAAAAGAGAAAGAAGAAAAGAAAAGATGTTTTTTTATTTTTCTTAGAATTTGAGCTAGCATTAGAAAGAGAAATTTAGAATTGGAATTAGGGTTTAGAGGAGGAGAAAGAGATAGGGAAGGGGATAGGCTAGTTAGGATTTCACACTTTAAATTAGGGTTTCTCTAAGGGCTTCACATACAAAAAGAGAAATTGTAGAAAAATCATAAACTCACAATTTTTAGTAAAATTTCATAATAATTCATTGCATTATATTCTTTGATACAAGTGACCTTTTATAGCCTTTAAAAAAGCTGAATACAATAAAAACTAAAACTCCTAATCAAAATAGAATTACAACTCCAAATTTTAAAAACTAAAAAAACCCAAATAAAGAAACTAAAAACACATAGAATTCTACACCTAATACTGGAACAATACGTCTTCTCTATCGGTGATACACGTGTCATGTACGTGGCTTGATGTCCGCATCATTATCCCAACAAATACTTAATTTTTGAGGCCTTTGCATTTTAAGTTGTCACTATTTCTTATTATTTATTTTGTAGATTTTCATTTACACTTTCCTTTATTCTTTTTGTTTTTTCTTTGTGTCACATACAAAATGGAATTCAATTAACTTTTTTGACGTTTTGCAGTGAAAAATACTTTTATTTGTATTTTAGCTTTGCCCTTTGCACTAATTTGATGATTTGTACCTTAGCCCCTTTCTATGGGCCAGATCGGTTAAAGAAGTGCTCTAGTAGGAATATAGTAGGCTTGTTACTAACAGGAAAGAATGAAGACTCTTTCATACTGAAAAACTTTCATTGTAAGCAATCTTATTGTAGGTGTAAATTTTAACTTTCAAAGGAAATTAGAAATATATGGTTACAGTTTTGTTGCATCCTAGTAATATAAATGGGATTTTTTTCAAACTTAAGTTGACATCTTATGATTCCATTTAAGGGCACATCTTTCAAAATTAATGCCGAAGTTATTGTTTTTTTTTTCCCTTCAAAAACTTAGTTCTAGATAGGAGATTGAAATAATAGCAAAGAGATTGTTTAACACTTAAACATCCTTTTTAAGATCACATTTGAGACTGACCTTTAAGTAGTAGGGAGTGATGCCTGATTAAACTAGTTATACAGTAACTCTGTGAAACTGTCCACCTAGCAATCTTTAAGATCCACTCAATCAGAATTTGAGTGTATTTGGATGTTCAGAGATGGAGTCTATGAATTGTCTTCTTTAAATCTGTTCCACTTCTTGGTAGGTAGTATTGAAATCCTAAGTTGTAGTTTTGAGAAGAGGTTGTCTAGGAGGCAGGGATGCCTAATTGAACTTAGTTATTATATCGCTCATTGAAACTGTTCTACTAAGAAATCTCTGAGAGGGAAGACCCACTAAATCAGAGAGTGCATTTGGATGCTTAGAGAGTGTATGAATTAACTTCTTTGAATCTGTTCCCACCTCTTGGCAGGTAGTATTGAAATCCTAGGTTGTAGTTTTGGGAAGAGGGCGCCCTAGGAGGCAGGTGCCTAATTAAATTAGTTATTATATCACACATTGAAATTGTATACTTGCAATCTCTGAGAGGATCGACTACATCAGAACTTTGAATGTATTTGTATGCTTAGAGATAGTGTCTGAGTTGTCTTCTGCAAATCTTTTCCCACTTCTTGGCAGACAGAAATGTGTGGTATTGAAATCCTAGGTTGTAGTTTTGAGAAGAGGGTGCCTAGGAAGCATAAGTCCTGAGATCATGTTTGACACAGGCCCAACACTTGCACAACATTTTTCTGACATGTACATATCAAACTTAGAAAAATTAAAAAAAAATTCATTGAAGTCAAGTTGGCTCTTTTAAATAAAAAAAAAAAATCTGAAGGTTCTTCACACCTTGAATCCATATATTGTGTAGACATGCAGTAGAAGATAATTATATGAGATTCTATTTTAGCAAAAGTATAACTCCGATCAAAGTATATTCCAGTTCCATTGGTTCAGGGGCCGTTTGTTTCGCGTAAAACTCCGTAATTCGTAAATGACTTACTACCCAGTTACAACTACGGCGTTTGTTTGGACCGTAATTCGTAAAAGACTTACGTAACTCAACTAACACTCACTTGCAACCCAGTTACCATTCACTTACAGCCCAGTTACAGTTAATTTGTGGTCATACAAATTTGTAATATTTTTTTATATTAATATTAAAATTTTTTAATATTTAACTTTTTTAATATTTATTTGCAGTATTAAAACTTTTAAAATCACAAATAGTTAATTTTGTGGTCAACTTTTTCACTTACGACTTATACATTATGATAACCAAACACCGTAAAGTACAATACACTTTCCCACTTTATAATTTTATATTACCAATCAAACACCGTAAAATTTACATACATGTAACTCATTTACAATTGTAAAAGACTTTACCAATTACAACTACGAATTACGGCCAGTTACGACAACCAAACAGACCCTCAGTGTAATGATTGTTAGGTGAACCCTTAACAATATGATGGCATACATGAAGCTGAAAAGGGCTTGGAGAGGCAAAGATCCATTGTGGATCAACCTTTTGATGAATTAGTGAATCCCATTAAACGAGGAAATTCAAAAGAGACGTGGAAATATGCAGTTCCACCTTAATATGATCAGGATGTCTTGGGCTTGAATCTTATTTTAATGGGCAAAAACCCCGACTGCTGGATGATGGATGTGACTTGTCGGGTGTCAGGTTTCACTCTAGGTCATTTGATAATTGGTACCACTATATAGTGTGGTATAATCAGTGAGGATTCAAGCAATCATATTTACGAGCCTAGTCTCTTTTAATCAAAATGGAGTTATTTCTAGAGCATGAACCTTATTATGAACTGCTCCAACTAAAGTTTGACACAAATTTTTTGTCACCAGCCTTTCAGTTGGTGAACGACTTCTGTTAAGATCTTGTATCAGTTGTCTGCAAGTTGGAATTTGTTTGATTGTGTGATTAAGCTTATTGCCCCTGAATACAAGTGGTAACCCTTGGAAGTCGACTCTTATTTAGAAATGTGAGTATATTAAGTTGTAACTTGTAAGCATTATACCATTCTAGCAGACAACAAAGGTTGGTGATGTTGCATGATGAAAAGATGCTTTAGTCAGGAAGTAAATTACTTTTGGGGTCTGGGGGGAAAGCTTATTAAAATCCTTCGGTCCTGGCCTAAATGGAGACTGTCTTCAACAACTAGGGCTTAGGAGAAGTTGCCGCATCTCTCCAGGACAAATGACGGGATTTCCTAAGAATCTTTTGACCTGTTTCCTGGTAATGGAATTATGATCAGCATGAACTGCTTATCTTTCTATGTTCCGAGTATTCTCATATTTGTGCTGAATTATTAGTTTTCAGTTCTGGTTGAAATTTGATATTTGAATGGGGATAAGATGGAGGGGAAAACATATGCATGATTTAGGAATACTGAATTTGGAATGTTAGCTGGAGCCAAAGAAGGTTTCCTAAATATGGATATCTCGGAGAGTCAAGGTGTAGGCATTAATTCACGGTATAAAGGATGTCAATGAAGAGGTGCTGTGAGCAGAACTGCCCTCAGGTCTCTGTGAGTGCGGGCATGTTTGGGTGGATGGGCGTATGTGGGTACAGGTGTGCTTTTGAGCGTTTACTCACTTGCCTGCATGTGATATCTTCCATTTGATGTAGTCTCCTTAACTGTGACAAATCGGATATTAGAAACAGGGTGATGCTTTTGTTAAGATTTTACTTTTTGGGTTTAAAGCCACAGGTTAATGTGCATTTCTATAGAACATAGCAGGGTGTATCTCAGCAAACTCAGGTAATTAATTGTACTGGATGACATCTTTTTCTTGGAATTTTAAATTTTTATTTTGATGTTATTGAAATTTGCTCAAAAGTCGTTTTCTGAGGAATTATCTCAACAATTTCCAATTGCTGATTAATTACTCAAGACCAAGGATCTGTGATGATGCTCGGAAGCTTGATGTTTGGCTGATGACACACAGGTGAGCAATTACCAGTTACCACACCCGATGGCATGAAGTGCGCTGCTTGGTTTTTATCATTCCTTTTCCTTCAAGGTTGCATGTTTTCCTGTTTCCTGTGCCCCTGTTATATTTTGACTGCTTGTATGCTTTCAGGTCTTTCATTCATAGTTTGTGTATCCAGTCTTTACTTGAACTGTTATTATGATGTTCACATGAAGTTTATGCACGCATCTGTTTCTACAGAAACTTTTTGACTACTCAGTTCGTGTCCAATTGCATTGTCCATTGTCCAGTTGCTGCTGAAACTGCAAGTCTTTATTTCAATATTTCATGTAACATGGACCGTTTTGCCTGTTGCTATTTTGCCTGTTTGCTTCCAGTGGTTCATGTCTCGCTGCAAGCCTAGGCCTGTCCGACTGATGGTCGTGCTGAGAACCAGAAAATCGTGGTGCACCGATTATGAGGCATTGTGCCTCAAGCAGTCAACATAATATGGTCATAGATTTTATGCTGTAACTTTATCATATACAAAAAGAAAAAGAAATCTTCAGGTGATCGAGCGCAAATTTTTTTAGCTGGCCCATAATGTTAACTCCTTCGCACGTCTACTCTTCTTAGTACCATCGCTTGTATTCCTTCTCAGTCAGTCGAACCTACCCGCTACTTTGATAACTAGTGCCCTTCACCTTCATCATCACATCTCAAGAAAATGGTCTTCATCCCATTGTTGCGAGCAGAACTTATCAGGAGACAGTAACAGTGCATGTAGATCATCAGGTTATGCGCGCTCTTTCTTCCTTTTCCCTACTCGTAGGAGTGCTCCCTAGTCCAGCTGTTTAGGGAAGATTTCTGTTCAAGTTGCCTCGATTGCCCATGAAATTGTGGCCTCCCTATCAGAAGCAAATAGTTTGATCCACACTGAAAGATGACTTTCACACATAAAATGTCTCAATCAAGGGAGGGAAACAAAAAACATTAAAGATTAAGAAATAACAGGAGACCAATAAATCTCAAACATCAAACATGTTAAGCCACCACAGAAGATTTGATGTTTCCCATCACATACAGACGGAAATAACATTCTAGGATTCTCAGGGGGTTTAGGAAAGGGTATATAATTACATATAGTCATCATACAGAATTCCAGCCATCCACAATTTTTACTCCATTTAGGTACTTTCAGAAGTAACGCACATTTTCCCTTGAAGATAACTCAGTCACTTCTTAGGTACACTTTCAAAGTATAGATTGGCTTCGCAGTGGCCCAACTTGGTCAAAATGTGAGCCTTGCATCCGCAGCCTGTGATACAAAAGAAACCATACCATCCAAAGTAACAGTGAAGCAAATGCCTTCAATGGATCAATACGACGGCCTGCGGCACACTCTTTTCAGGCTAACTTTTTCCTGGCATGGTAAACATTTCAGGGGGATGGGGGAAAACATGAGATCATGCTGTTGGAGACACATTAAGAAGAAAACACTGATTTGGGTTGAAAAGAAAGGTTTTTAGTTACCTCAGTTTCGTCATGGTCGTATCGAATCAAGAACTGGCACCGGCAGCCCCGAATATCATGTAGTTTCCTCTCGATTTCCAGAACATGCGCATCAAAGTACATGGCTTGATCACTCCTCTCCTACAGTACATACCGAAAAATAATTAAGAAATGGGCCAAAAAAAGGATTCATGCTTGTCAAAAAAGAGACGTACCTGGAAACAGAGGACAAGGTCGCCCACTTTAACCTTCTGGCATTCTGACGACTCAACGGGAATGGAACGCTCACGGACATCCTTCTTGACATTCACCCACTCATCTTCCTCAGCACCAAACCCATGATACCTAACGCGAACTTCCTGGAAAAGAATCAGACTACCATGAGACACATAAAGAAGACTGCAGACTAAATAGTGACAATCTTTTCAATAGGAAATGGCAGGATCCAAATTCATTAAGATTTATAGATTATCTTGTGATATTTCTAACTGACATCACTTATAACAAGCTCTATGCAGAAAAAATTATGGACAACTGCCAAAAGACAGAGCACTAGCCACTACCAAATGTTACAGCAGCATATAAATGGAAATTGACAAGACAACAAGATGATCATCGTAGAGGAAATAGGCGAGTAAGATGTGCATATTGGGTCTGACTGGTACTTCAAAGGTAATTTTGCTCTGCAGTAAATAGTTTCTTCCACTTGTCATCCATACCAACTTGGGAAGATGTTGCAGAGGCAGTATCATGACAATGTAGTGTAAAAAAAGAAGGGAAAAGAAAAAGGAAATAATATGTGTCGCATTGCTGCTTCTACGAGAATACCCAACTGGCTAGAGAGACATCTCTAAGAAGGCAATTAAATGTGTAAATAAGAACCAAACCAACATGCTCTCAACTCAAAGCAAGCATATCAAAAGACAGTGAATGAAATAATAAATAAGACAAAGAACAGATAGAAAGTTCTAAAAAATAGACTTATAAAGTTCTTAGCCCACTGGCAACAGAAAGGACACAAATATTATAGCATCTTGGGCCATGGCAAAACTCTTTCATCTAGGCTAACAAAAAAAAGGGATGATGTCCTTACAGGTTCTCCTGAACTTAAAACTCTGTGCGCAAGAAATGTATCAACATCATACCTGCAATACAGAAAACAAATAAACAGGAACAGCAAGCCAAGAAAACGAATCAAGATATAGACTTCATCTAATCATGCATGCATACATGTATACAAGTGGCAGTGCATGTTTCATATGTTTATATAGTATGATCATAAATGGAATCTTAATAGTCTAATATGCTAGCAGCATATATATATCTGCACACACAGTCTTCCTGTCTATATAAGAGAATTTGGCAAGTATTATTTGAGACGGTCTCAAGGTATATCTCTCAGTGAAGCATGAAATGTCCTCTTTTATAAACATTTTTTCTTCGATATTCTTCGATTCTATTATTTGAAGCATCGAAGAACAACATTTTATTCCATTATTCATTGGTCAAAAAGCAGAGCCATTGCCTTCAAAAGTAAATTGAAATTATCTGCACTGTAAAGTGTGGAAAGTCTGTTTAAAATTGTCAACTAGCCAGTATTTTTTTAAACAAGATCTGATTATGATTATTAAATGATAAGATGAATTTCTAGACCCGAGCTTCAGTTGACCGATTCACCTGTAATGCGAGAAGATCTTCCCTCTGATATTTAGTAGAATCCTGTTCTACTTCTCTGCTTATGCCTTCTGAATGGTGCAAACAAAAACTCATGAAGAAAAGTAACCTATCCCTTCATGAACAGTCACAAAACAGAAACTCCACGAAGGAACCTCTCAACCATTATAGCAGTATCCTTATCAACATTAAACAAAGTTGTCACATTGCCTAGGCACTTGGGTTACTAATGACTAGTCACCTACCACATATGGGATCTAGTTAAATACCCATTAACCATCTAGTGCCTAGGAAGGGTCCTGACATGAAATAGATGTGCATCAGTATATGCTATAAAAGTTTTATTTTTATAAGGTGTTGTGCAAATAGTAGCTGATGGTGGTTTATTTAATGGTAGTTGGTTGCTCATTATACTTCATGAAGAATACATGGAAGTGAAACTTCCATCTTTGATGGTAGATTAAATATAAATGGTGCACAATTTTATGTTTCTTCTTTTACTCACACCATTTAGACAGCACTAATTTATCTAAATTTTAAAAAGTACTGAGGAGACCAAGGAGGTCACTGGGTATAATAAGAAAAAAGAAGACTCTACACAGGTGTGGTGGGCAATTCCCCGAGGAGTTATTCACACACCAATTTACAAAGATTAATAAGTGAATTACAGAGATCAAATCAGAAAAAAAACACTGGGATTTATGTGAAAACCCGAAAGGAAAAAACCACGGGGGGGGAGAGAGAATTCTATTATAATTCAAGAAACTTACAATGGTGGCTGTCTGATCTCTAGTGCTAGAGTTTCTGCGATTAATTGATCGTTCTCCTTCTCGCAGGAGGGGTTCTCTTTTTATACAGATGGTTGTCTTTGGATAAGGTTACATGATTCTCATCTAACGGAACATCTTATTCTAACTTAACTGCTTATCATGGAGGCGGTTTGGAGCCGAACATCCTGATTTGGATTGGTAGAATTCATGTTCGTCTTTATCCAGAGATCATTGTCTAGTTCTGGAGAAAGCTATATGTCACGCATCCACCTAGGAATTAGATGGGACATGTGTCGTAATCTCGCGGGGTCGAAAACTGACCATTACAGATACCCCCTTTGCTTTCCTCTCTTTGGTGGGTGATCGAGAACGTGTCCTAGGAAATTATATGTTCCCGGGAGTTCCGAGAGAAAGGAAGGAGAGCAGACTTCTCGAGTTTAGTCTCGAGCTGCCTGTGTTGCTTCACTTTTTATTTTTTAGTGGTGTGCCACTACAAGTTGGCAGAGCTTTAAATGCGCGTTCAACCAGTCGTCACATCGATCAAGTAATCGTCACTTTTTGAAGAGGCGCGTCTCTCGAGATGGGTGCTGCGAATCAAGTGCAACGGTTCAAATCCGATCCGTCATGATACGTGAGGCCTCTGGTCAAGTGGCTTCTCAACTTCTGAGGGTTTTAAAATGCATCTCTTTTTCAAACCCTCAAAATTATCCCCAATTTTCAAAGTTTCTGCAATCTCTTGACTTCCTCCTGTGCTCGCCCTGCCTTCTGATCTTTTTTCAAGCTTTTTTCTCAGGAGATGACGAAAGGAAGCAAGTCTGGCGCTGCTAGCGGCGCAAGTAGAAGCAAGGCCGTGATGCAGGAGAAGGGGAAGAGATCCCATTTCCGCATCAGGGTTGGCATGAATTTCGATCCAAGAACTACGAAACTTCACAGCCAAGTAGATGATAACGAATACCTGGCGAGATACGGTGTTCGCCTCTCTCGTGGAATCAGGGTCAAATTCTGCCCCCAGGACACCGAGTTCGTGTAGTCTCCGCCCAACGGCGGTGTCTACATGCATCCCCAGATCCTAGCACTTGGGCTGAAGCAGCCGCTTGCCGTTGACGAAGTTCGTCTGCAACGTTCTGACCTACTACAAGATCACTCCCTCGCAGTTGTCGGGGGTGGCATGGCGTACCGTGCTAGGATTCGAGGCCCTCTGTGCCTTAATTTCCTTGATGCCCGTCGGGGTGAGGTTTTCAACGCTGCCTACGCGCTGAAGAAGACCGCCCAGGATGCGTGCTACTTCGTGCCCCTGAGTGGGTGTGAAAAGATCATTATCAACATGCTTGATAGTGATCATGGCATGCGAGACACCGTGGTCCGGGTGATCGGTCTGTGAAAGGTGGAGGCGGTGGATGAGCGTGAAGCATCCCGACCACGTGGAATTTGGGCCCGGTTGCTCGGAGCGGTGCGGTGCTGACCGCTGAGATCGAGTTGAAGTTGCTGGAGCTGCCTGTTGTGGACTATGACCGTCGTAACTGGAGTAGGTTGCTAGATCCTAATAGGACTCATTTGCCCCCAGTTCTCCTTGAAGGCACCGGCCTTAGCTCAGAGTATGACGACCATGGTTATTGAGAAGCCAAGGGTCTCGGGGCGAGTGGTCCCCGTTAAGAGGAAGAGGGCCCCCGCACAACCCTCGGGATCTCTCCTTCTCGAAGAGGTAGCTCCGAATAGGTTAGTTTTTCTTTGGTAATGCAGCTCTTTAATGCTTGTTTCCTCTTTTGCGAGCAAGATTGGATTCGACGAGTCGACGAGGAGGAGATGCTGGATCTGCTATCGGCGGTACCCCTGGCCTGGCCTCGAGTGTTGGACAGTTCTATGTGGAGAACATTGTTTTAAATCTCGGCCGATATACCGGTATATCAGCCGAGATACCAGTATTTATCCAAAAACGATATGGTAAGTGAAAATTTTTACAGGATATCATTTTGGACTGATATGAGCCGATATATCACCATGTGACCGGTATATCGACGAATATCCGAGATGAATATATCTGATATATTACCGCATGACGCATTTGAAGAGATTTTACAAACACATTGAGAAGCTTCTACAAAGAATAAGTATCCTCTATGAATCTATGACCATAAACTTACTTTAAGTAGTTTCATATGATTTATGTAGGCAATCACATGTATATTCTTCATCCGGTATGAAGTTCAAAATGACGTTAAGTATGTAGTACCATATCGTGATATATCACCCGATATCTGGTATTCGATATATAATTTTGTCAACCGATATACCGCCGATATACGATACTTAGAACACTGGTAAAGGATGTTCGGGTTGGGCCCTCTGAGCTCGCGGACTATGGTGCTCGGGGAAAATCGCCGGCCGCCTAGACCCCCGAAGAGGGTGCAAGTGCGCTCCACGAGCCAATAAACGTGGAGGCGAAGATGTCAGAGGAGCATTCCCTTACAGTCGGAGCATTTCCTGAGCAGGAGCATGCAACGGTGGAGTTTCCGTCAATTCTGGTTGAAACTGGGCTCGAGTCCTTTCCTAGGCTCGAGGTGGAAGGAGCTGTCGCGCCTTCGCTGAAGGAGGACGTCGCGAGGGTCTCAAACCCTGCTGGCTCTTCGGGCACCGGTGCTGGTCTTCAGGTGCCGACCTCGGGGCTGCTCCGAGCTTGACGTTTGGGTTATTTCTCCGACGGGGGGACTAGGAAGCTGTCTTGGGTATGGAGACTTCCTCGTCGGACTGGAAGAGCTCAAGGCGCTTCCCTTGAAGGATCAGCGGTGGTGTTTTAAGAACGAGGTCTTCAAGGTAAGCTTTACTAGGTTTCTTCTTTGACTTGCTGCTTTTGTTTGATGTTTGACTTTTTTTTTCTCATTTTAGTCTCAGAACGTTGTGCTTACATCTGAGCTCCTGGACGCTCACCAGGACGCCCTGAAGGAGGAGAGCACGATTGCAGGACTGCGTCGAGAAGTGGAGGAGCTTGCTTCCAAAGGTAAGGAGGCGGCCGGGAGGCGGCCGGCAGCATCTCTCGGCTCCAGGCGGATTTGGACCATGAAGCTGAAGTTAGGAAGTGGAGCTGGAGCTGCCGCAAGGGGAGTCAGGGGAGAGGGGACCCCGTCGCCTCAGCTGTCGGAGGCTCGGGGAGAGCTGGAGAGGAAGGTCTCGGGTTGAAAAAAAAGACTCCGAGTTGCAGGAGGCGAGCTCAGAGTCGCGGTGGAAAGATGTCGAGCTGCAGAAAAAAGGCGTCAGAATTGCAGTCGACTTGGGAGGACTCGGAGGAGGCGCGCTGAAGAGGCAAAGGCGATGCAGGGGTCGGAGAGGGCCGTCTTTGAGGATGCGAAGATGTGCCTCGAGGATGGCTTAAATGAGACGTTGTGTGCCCAGTCTGCGGTGGAGGAGAGTGTCCAAGCAGTGACGAGTCAGTGTCAGCGGGAGATGGTCTTCAAATTCAAGAAGTATAGGGATGGATACGAGGATGAGAAGCGAGGCACGACCCCAAAATATCCACTTGAAGTTGAGGCCTTCTTGCCAAGGCATGAGAGATGCTCTGGCACACGGGTCCCCCGCCGTGGAGACCGGAGCTTCTCTGTGTGCTCTGTCTAGCGATGTTGCTCTCCTGACGACTGGTCTCCCCACAGATGATGCTCCGACCGCTGGGACCTCGAATCGTGATGCCACTGAAAGGGCGAATGTTTCAACTCCCTCCTCCGAGGTCTCAAAGAAAGGCAAAGTGAGAGTTTGAGAGTTTTTTCTGTTTTATCTTTATAATTTCAATGTAACTCTCTTTTGCAAGAATAAACGAAATTTTCTCCACTGTCTGAATTTTGTCTCATTTTATTGTGCCTCAAGGCCCCCATGGGCGTTGACCCAGTGGCCCCGTTGGATCCTGCCTCTGGTTTGGCAAGTTTTGGCGAAAGGGAGCCTGTCCTCGTGAACGCTCGGGAACTACAAATGCCTCGTATCTGCTCGGGTTCTGTGGGGGCCGGTCCATTGGGTACGAGTTGTCTTGAGGAACCTGGGATGAGACCTGAGGGTTCCGACCTCGAGGACGGCGACGAGGGGGTGAAGCTAGATCTCGACGATGAGCCCGGAGCATTGTTAGATTTTTTTGAATGCTCGTCGAAGGAGAGTTGCAAAGAGATTGTTCCGGATGTTGCCCGGGCTTTCCCGCCCATAGAGCTCACTTTCTCAATTTCTTCATGTCTCAACTGGACCGCTAGTTGGTTTCGCACATGTGATGGTGAGTGACCTCGAAGAGAGGGTATGCGAGGTATTTTTGAAATTGGCCGATATGCTGGAGGAGATGAAGTTGATGAATGAGAAACTGAATTTGAAAGTGAGGCTCCTGGAGCGGCTTGAGGAGTTGAAAAAGACGCTCGATGACATCTCGGAGTTACAAGAGAAGGTCGATTCCAATCAGTTGGAGATCGCCACACTTCGAGAAGTGATCGATCAAGAACGTGCCGAGAAGCTGGAACTAAGGCACCAAGTCCAATTGCTGGAGAGGGATTTGGAGCGCTGATGTTAAAGAGTTGAGGGTTGATTCGAAGCGTCAGATTGATCGCTACAATGAACTCTGGATGGCCCAAAGCAATCTGCTTATGGAGGCGCAGGCGCTACACTCTCAAGTCACGATCTTAAGCTCTGACGGACGAGCCAGAGAGCGCGAATGGCTAGTTCGGGGGCGCGAGTGGTCGGGCCGAAGGAGCAACCGGTTGGGCTGGAGGTGCTAGTCGTCAATTCGAGGATCCAAGTGATCCGACCAGGGGCGAAAATCATCAGTCCGAGGGGCCAAGCGATCGGACTGGAGCACCAGCAGCTGGCTCGAGAGGTCTCGGGAATGCTCCGAGAGTCAAAGTAGCGTATGTAGGCGGAGTTAACCGAGTCCATTTGTACTCTTTTTTTGTACCTATCACAATAAGAAAAGCGTACCTCTCCTGCCATCAATAATGGTGATTATTTCTCTTTTTCGACTGTGTCATCTCTTATTCTTGATGTGCTTGTACGGATGCTATGGCGTGTGCCCTGTCCAGTTATAGTTTGCTTTGCAGCTTGTGGAGGCATGGTCTCCGTCGTCGAGGTTGCGAGACGTTTTAGGTAGCCGTTCACGTAAAGGCCTCTGGTTTAATCGGAGGCTCCCAATAGTTGAAAGAACAAGATATATATTGCCATGAGGCTGCCGTCGGGCAGAGCCTATCATAGTCTTTTGAGCTCCAAGCAATCTTTGTGGGCCAGCCTCCGTCTTTCAAGAGACTCCCCGAGGGGTAGCCATCAGGATAGGACCTGTATAAGTTAACTCGCTCGAGTAGCCGTCAGGGCAAGGCTGTGTAGGCTGAGCGTCGAGCAGTCGTGGGTAAGTCTCTGTCTTTCAGAAGACTCCCTGAGGGTTAGCCGTCATGATAAGACCCATATAGGCTATTAACTCACTCGGATAGCCGTCGGCGCTATGACTCTCCGAATTCCCATGAGGTGAGGTTGTTTGGAAGCACCTTTGGTTTAACTTGAAATGTAAGTCGGTCGGAGTTGGGGATGTTAATGAGCTTGGGAGGACGCGTCCACTTGAGCTTCCCTTGCGCTCAACTCGATGACTCGTTCTTGAGCTTTTCGAAGGGCCTTTATTTGCGTGAGGAGCTGGCGGTTGATTTGCATTACTGCTTCTCGCTCGCGTTCGGCTGTATCATGATGGATGGCAACCAGCTCTCAATAGCGGACCGCATGGGCCCGCTGTTCGCTCAGCTGTCATTGTGGGTCGGGTACTCGCTGGATGAACTGTCCTCGGGATGTGTTGACGGCTCGAGTTCGTCGGAGGTGTTGACGTCGTGGTGATTAGTGCTTTTGAGCGCCGTGGTTGTTTAAAACCTTTCTGAGGACGTGAAAAGGTATCGGATGGAGAGAACTTAAGAGTGGATTTAAAGATCTCAATGAAAGCATCAAATGCGATATGCAATTCTCAGAGAAGTTATCCACGTACCAATTTGCAGAGATTAATGGGTGAATTGTAGAGATCAAATCAGAGAAAAATAGGGATTTACGTGAAACCCGAAAGGAAAACGCCACGAAGGGGGAGAGAATTCCACTATAATTCAGGAAACTTACAATGGTGGTTGCCTGATCTCTAGTGCTAGGGTTTCTGCGATTAATTAATCATCCCCCTTCTCGGAGGAAGGGGTTCTCTATTTATACAGGTGGCTGTCTTTGAATAAGATTACAAGATTCTCATCTAACTGAACATCTTATCTTAACTTAACTGCTTACTATAGAAGTGGTTTGGAGCCGAACATCCTGATTTGAATTGGTAGAACTCGCGTTCGTCTTCATCCAGAGATCATCGTCCAACTGTTAATATGATCAATCCACTTCAGAGCTATAACCATTAGGTTCAAATGTGAATTTGTCCTGGAGATAGGGGTATTTACAACCGACTCTATATCTAATTTACTAATTGTTTGAACTGCATGGATTTTGAATGGGATTGGAACTCTCCTTCAAAGGTTCTGGAGAGGGCTGTATCATACATTCACCTGGGGATTAGATAGACACGTGTTGTAATCTCACGGGATCGAAAACCGACCACTACAACAGGTCAAAGATCTACATGAATTATCTATTTTACACATATACCCTTATAATCCCATTTTTGACAATGGCCTAAAAAGATCCTACATGAGCCTTTAAAAGATTAATATGTAGTGTTCTAAATAATGGAAAACGCAACGTAGCAGGGAAGTGTCGCTAAGTGCTAAAGCAGAAAGTGACCGCTTTAGTGGGCATTAAAGTGAGATGGGTATTTAAATAATTAAATAGATATACACAACTAATATATATAAAATTTATATATATATGCATACATTTGATGTGCCTTTAAAAGACTTTAAAAATAAAACATTCATATTAGTGAAAGAATATAGTGATATAAAATGTTATTCAAAGCATAATTAAATCAACGTGATGACTTATGAGCCATAACTGGGATACAGTCAGTTTCTTAGAAACTTCATCACTGCTTTAGATCAAAATAACTCAAATATCATAATTAAAAATTGAAACTTGCAAGCTGAAAATATTCAAAAAAAAAAAAACCAATATGAAAAAGAGAAACAATGAAGTTTGAAGCGAGGCTTGCACTTATAGGATAAGAATCGATAGTAAATGGATACTTTTCTATAACGGGTTGATTTTTTTTGCACTTGACATGTTCTTTTTGCCCGCTTTTTCTCAGTTAAAAGCCCAATGTCACGGGTTTGGCGGCACTAAACGCTTGCTACAACTTTCACCCGTTACTATTCCGCATGGAGTTAAAGTGTAGTAGTTTAGCACCGCTAAGCTAAAGCGTCCGCTAAAAATGCTATTTAAAACACCGTTAATCTGTGCATCCCTTTACACTTCAAATTAGTAAATGACCTAAAATGCTGATACAATGGGGCTCATGGAGTTGATTATATATATATATATATATATATATATATATATATATATATATATATATATATATATATATATAGGGGTTACTGTACCTCAGCCTGCAGGCTGAGAGAGTTTCTCAGCTGGCGGGACGTGGCTGAATATATGCCACATCGGCCGCAGTGTGTTGGCGCCAAAAAAATCAAAAAAATCCCGCCTAAACAATCGTGAAACAAATTGACAAAAATATCCTTTTTTAATTCTAAACTGGAATAAAGTCATGAACAAACAAAATTTCAGTTGAATATATCTACAGTTATAAAATTCGTAATTTTAATACATCAAAAAATATAATTAAAAAAATTGGATCAATATAATGTAAAATAAGCAGAAGCATTGAAAATTTAAAAAACATGCCATGGTCGCAGACTTAATACAATATAACAACTGTGACACAGTCGCAGTCACTAGTCGCACTCATAGTATAACAAAACGTTTTTATGCGACCTAATATAATATAATTTCAATTTTATATGACAACTGCGACACAGTCGCAATCACTAATCACAGTCATTGTATAACAAAACTTCTTTATATAACGTCTGCGACCCTAGTCGCATTCTATCGTACAACAATGCGACCTCCTTCAGTACTGCGACCAAAGTCGCAATCTTCTTTCTCATGCCTTATGTAAAAGATTTTTAATATGCGACTATGGTGGATTAGCCATGCGACCCTGAGATCAATTCGCGTATATCAAATCTTATAAAAATTACTATATTAATTACACTGAATTAAATGAAGTAATTAATATTCTTTCTACCGTGATACAACAACAGTCTACAAAAAAGAGATGCACTAATGTTAATCTCGAGAAAGGAAAGATGTGCACCATACGTAATCTAAAGATATAGGCAAACAATTCTATAAAAAGTTAATTTGTACTTCATGTATTAAACCTCTGGAAAAAAAGAACTCTTCGGATTCTCCAGCAATAAATCTTCAATTAAATATTTATTTTTTTTACCACTTCTTACCATACTCAACCATCACCTGTAACAATTATTATTACTATTCATGTTCTTCCACAATATTGACCTTTATATAATGCTTGTTACTAATATATTATCTCATACCTAAAACTATATTTTTGCTCTTCCTTTTCAATTTGATTTCAAAAACTTCCAAAAAAAATTCATTCTTGAATCATGTCTTCCCCATCTTCTTCCTCTGAACACTTAGATTTCAACTTCAATCGTTCCCCCACCGGTCCTTTGTCTTCAGGATATTCTAGTGAATCTGATACCAGTCTGGACTTCACTCCTTTTGACTATCTCACTACATCAAATAATGTATTAACTGATCCTCCTATTCATGATGATAATGAAGTTTTCATATAGGTTAGTGAAGAAGACATTATTCCTCTGCCACTTGACGGAGACATGCTTGATGAAAGTATGTCCTCTGATGCTGTAGGCTCGCTTCCTAGAAACGGGTCAGACGAAGAGCTTGATAGAGACGATCCATTCTGGGAGTTCATCGGTGAAACAAAAAAACCTCAAAAACAGGAAGATGATGAGGAAATAAGTGATGAAGAGGAAGAGCAGAAGAATGAAGACGATGAATCTGCTTATGATGGTGATAATGACGAGGATTAGGATTTCCTGATCTTCTGATATTCAATTATATTTTGTCTTCTTTTAAAAGTTTTTAATTCTATTTTTTTGTAAGATCTCTTTCTCACTATATTAACTTATAAGCTCTTTTAATTACATATCCAAACCGCGACTGCTGCTCTTAAACACTGCGACCATAGTCGCAGTCCTACTACGGATGCAATAATTAAAAATAATTCATACGTTATAGGCGACTGAGACAAAAGCAGTGTTTTAAATATCCCCGATATAACCCCGATATTGCGCCGATATTGCGTTTACGGCACCTAGCCGCAATGATTGGCACATCCAAACCGATATAGCGATTTTCACCCAAAATTGCCGATAATCGGCATGGACCCGATATATCGGCCGCAATTTCGCCGATTTTGGACCCGATATAGCGTTTTACACTCAATTTGTATGTTAGGCATTTGGGTAATTCGAGCGATGTGGCAATGTGACATTTGTGAAGATTCTACACTTGGATAGTGATTATGCATTTATAAGCTTAATGCAAGTTATCGAGTCAAGTATATGTTAAACATATAAGTATGATGTTTTATGTAGCTTTATATAATTTATGAATATATTGTCTTATTGAGATGCAATTTAAGACAAGAAGATATGTATATTTACAGTCCGATTTTGACATCCGATTTTTGAAAATATCCCCGATATGTCCCCGATATATCCCCATCCCCGATAAATTTTCCCGGCCGATGTAGCCGCTGTGGCCGCCATTTAGAACACTGGACAAAAGATACGGTGAACTGCGACTATAGAATCAGTCCTTATTCAGACAACAGTCAAAAATAAAGAACAAAAAGAATATAAAATAATACGTAAACTGTGATTATACTATCGCTCTCGTTAAATACTGCGACCATAGTCGCGGTACTGCGATCATAGTCGCAGTCATGGTCGCATAATATATGTAAAAACCAATTTAATTGTTCATAGGAGGATCGGACAAACATTCAGAAATATACGAAGGACAGTATTTGATGACTAACGGTTGACAATTTATGGTCGCAGTTACTTAATCATTTATCAGTTCCCAATGCGACTATGGTCGCAATAATGTACTATTTTGGAGTTCAAAGTAATTTAAAGTTATAGTGTATTAACTTTTAAACTGTTTTGGATAACTGAACAGTCACCTAGGAAGTATACAATTTTTGAAAAAAGGTAGAAAATAGGTTTGGGAGATATTCACGTGGTTTGAGAGCTTAAACCCTTTGGAATTCCGGGATTAAAAATATATAAAGGGTCATCAGCAAAGGATTAAAAACATACTAAATTATTTTTGCTCAAACTCGTTACTCTCACTGTTCGGAAAATAGATTCAAAAAATGTCTTCTCCACCGTCTTCACCGGAAAGAAGCTAATCATCTAATGATGATTGGATGTATAATTCTGAAGATATGCCTCGCTACGGGTCAGAGGATGAGCTTGATACAGACGACCCGTTCTGGGAGTTCATTGATGAATCAAAATACAAACATGAAGAGGAAGAAAGCGAAGAGGAGATTGTCGCTGAAGAGGAGGAAGGGACGGAAAGCGATACGGAAGACGAAAGCAGTCATACTTTTGACGACGAATCTGATTACGATGGTGATGACGAGGATTAGAAGTTTAAAAATTATATTTTGTTTTTTTTAAATATATATGAATCTGTTTTCTAAGGTTAATTTTAAAATGAAGGTTGCGACTTTGATCGCAGTTGTTGGCCGAGTCTTAATAAAATACACTGCGACCTTGGTCGCAGTTGCTGGTCTTTAGTATTAATCAACAATAACACTGCGACCTTGGTCGCTATGCGTGTTAATATAAAGGAAACACCTACCTAACGTACTGCGACCTAAGTCGCAGTCATTGTACTGCGACCCTAGATTGCAGATGCTGGCCCTCTTTATCAATAACAACATATGCGTGTTAATATAAAGGAAACACCTACCTAACATACTGCGACCTAAGTCGCAGTCATTGTACTGCGACCCTAAATTGCAGATGCTGGCCCTCTTTATCAATAACAACATTGCGACCTTGGTCGCAATTAACCATGTACACTGCGATCAAAGTCTCTGTCTACATTATATACACAAAAAAATAAACTATATAGAAGAACCTAGATCTGACAAAGAGAGGTAAGGAAATAGGGGGAAAAAATAATTTATAATCAATAACCTAAATCATATAAAGAGCGGCAAAAAGAAAGGGGAAAAATAATAATAAACAAGTCTGACAACGTGCGCTCCAAAAATTGCCTTTTGGGCAAAAAAATAATAAACAATAAGGAAAGTTAAAGAAAAAGTAGCTTTTCATAAGGGGTATTTGGTAATTTAACTTCTTCCTATAAGCGGGCCGCAAGTTAGTGAGGTGACAAATTGAACCACGTCACCGCAGGCTGAGAGAGTACTCTCAGCCCGCGGGCTGATATACATTTTTCTATATATATATATATATATATATATATATATATATATATATATATAAAGAGAGAGGAGAGATAGACTTGTGTCCTTCCAAAAGGATTTGAGGCTAAATCCTTCCCACTCAAATACAACCCTCTGGCATTTGAATACAAGATCCACTCCGTTGAAGTTGATCTATATTTAACAAAAATTTGATATTATTTCAAGTATTTATAAACCAAAAATTAAGTGTTTTAAATACTTTTTACCGATGCATCAAGTAGGAAAAAACGGACGGTCTAAATAGTGAGTTGGTTAGTTTAACGGTGTATAACATTTGAAACCTAACAAAAATTTGATATTATTTCAAGTATTTATAAACCAAAAATCAAGTGTTTTAAATACGTTTTGCTTATGCATCAAGTAGGGAAAAAAACAAACCATCTAGATAGTGAGTTTGTTAGTTTAACGGTGTAGAACATTTGAAACCTAACAAAAATTTATTTGTAGGATTTTTAAATGTTTAGATCATAATCAAATGACCGGATCGAGAATTTATATGTCTAAAGACATAGATCTAACCAACTCACTATTTTCGGCCATCCATTTTGCGTCGCTTGATAGATGGGCAAAAAATATTCAAAACACTTGATTTTTGGTTTATAGATACTTGAAATAATATAGATCAACTTCAATGGAGTGGATCTTGTATTCGAATGTCGGAGGATTGTATTTGAGTTAGAAGGATTCAAGCTAAAATCCTTTTGAAAGGACACAAGCTCTCTCTATACACACACACTTGTGTAGTTACATAAGGATTGGAGTCTGAATCTTTCCCACTCAAATACTAACATCCGACATTCATATACAATATTCACTTTGTTGAAGTTGATCTATATTATTTAAAGTAACTAAAAATTAAAAATCAAGTGATTTGAATACTTTTTGCTCATCCATCAAGCAGCGAAAAATGAACAGCCAAAAGTAGTGAGTTATTAGATTTGTCTTTAGACATACAAATTCTCGATCCAGCCATTTGAGATGATCTAAACATTTAAAAACTCCTACAAACCAATTTTTGTTAGGTTTCAAATATTCTACACCGTTAAACTAACCAACTCACTATCTAGACCTTTTGTTTTTCTCCTACTTGATGCAGGGCAAAAAGTATTCAAAATACTTGATTTTTGGTTTATAGATACTTGAAATAATATAGATCAACTTCAACAGAATAGATCTTGTATTCGGATGATGTATGATTGTATTTGAGTGGGAAGGATTCGGGCTCGAATCCTTCCGGAACTACACAAGTCACTCTCTCTCTCTCTCTCTCTCTCTCTCTCTCTATATATATATATATATATATATATATATATATATATATATATATATATATATATATATATATATATGAATTTGCTGAAGTTTCAGAGTACATTTTTTAGGATAAGAACAAGAAGGGGTAGGATCCATGTGTGATAAGGTTTCCGGTCAATAAAATTGGTAATACTTGTACAAAGGGGAAAAAACATAAGCGCAATGAAGGATACAAGAATTCATCAACGCACATGTGGTTCAAGATAAAAGAAGAAAGAAGTTTGAACCAAAGTAGATGAGGTAAATTCTTGTTTGTTACAGCTATTCCAACTTCAAGTTGTCTTAAGAGGTCAACCATCAAAGAATGTGGCCAATGAAGCCGGAGGAAATTCAAGGTAAGTTTGCTTTTGAAAGGGGATCCACATGAAATAATCAAAGTAACTATGAATGAAATAGATTATTGGTCCAATATTAGCTATATCCCTTTGAAAATACCATAAGAGGTGGTTGAGTTCGGACAATATTAGTATAAACTTATTAGAATTTAGAAGGTTAGATTTTTTTGCATTAGAAAATATTAATAAATATTTCTTGTAGAACATTATCAAGTTTTGTGGAAATTGGGAGAAAATAAGTGTTTTACAGATATAGTTAATTTTGAAATCATAGGGGAGTATGTTTGCTGTAAATTGGATGTCCAAAATTTGGCTAGAACATGCAAAACCCACCCCAGCAAGTAATACGGAATTATGATGCCAGAGTTTCAAGGGAGATAGATAATAGATCTTCTCCTTCACTTCCTTTTGAAAGTCCTAAGCCTATGCTTATGCTAACCACCCTCGTGTCTCACTAGAACATCATAAAAGCTACTTATTTTCGTGAACTACATCTGTGTTTAAAGAAAAAGAACCTTCAACTTCTCATTTCAGCATAAAACTGGAAAAAATCTGAGCAACGTTTCATAATTGTAGAATTGTTGAGCTCTATCACTTTATCTCCATAATCTATTGGTCCTACCATCTCCTTCCATACACTGTTGTGATAACTAACTGTGATTTGGGCAGTACATTATTCAACTTAATGAGCAGAGCATGCAGCTCGAATTGGCTGTCATTAAGCAAACACAGACTGTCATGGGAACTGAGATAATGCAACACTTTATAATTATAATTGATTTAATCACAATCTATCATGAGGTTGAAAGGGGCCGGTGGCAGAGTCATGGATTGCATCTAATCTTTTTCCATTATTTCATATTAGGCCTGTCTACCCCCACTATGTAGTCTATATGGGGATGTTGGCTCTCAGTATTAGTTCATAATAGGAAACTTGAAACTGTTTTTCCTTAATTCTCTATCTAGAACATATACCTAACTCAGATTATATGTCATTTGATATCTAACTACAGTAAACAACTGTCACTACACTGACAGCAGTGCTGGAGAGAAAATTACCCAAAAAAGTGCTCTGTTTATATGCCAAAAAAATCGAGTAGAAACAAGTTTAATCATTTTTTAAAAGAGAGATGCACACAATTTTTCGATCGGGCACCCGATCCATTTATGCCTCAGTCGTTGAGTCGAACGTGTTCCGGGTAAAATACCACTCGGACAACTGTTTATTAATGCAATCTAAACCAGATATTAACAAGAAATGTCAGAAAACCGCAAAAAATCCATCTTCAAAGTTTTTGCATTAGGCCCAGAGGCTTGGATTTAGGGAGAGGTAGACTATCATAGGAAAGAAAGGCACCCTAAGAAGTACTATTTGAGCTAAAGCTCTTTCGGTTCAGCAACATCCTTATTATCTGTAATCTAAGGATTTAAGAATTATAAATTTACTTCACAGTGCAACACTAAAGATCGAAGACCTATGCAAAAAATGGTACGGACAGTACAGGTGAAACTAAATTTCAGTGCAAAAATTGCAAGTCTCTCTAGATTACGGAGGAAAACAAAGGAGTATAGTAGATTCTATTTAAGAGCTAGGTAAAGTCCGTGAGACCTATACCTTAACAGCTTCTCAATCTGAAGCAATAGATCAATTAGCTCCCAATCAAAATTTATCAAAATGACATTAAAATGTGAAATGGTTTCTAATAGAGAAATTGATGGGGACATCTCTCTAGGATTGTGATTCTACACCAGGAGGCGTCGTCGCACACTTTCAGTTTGGTTCGATTAGGGCTGAAAAATTCAAGCAACATTAAGCTGCTCGTTTTTAGTTCTTTTTCCCTTTTATTGTAATTTTTATTTATTTATTTGGAGTTTTCTTTTAGTCCCATATCGGTTGTAAATGGGATCTTTCCGTTGATGTGGGCCTATTTAAGGCCAAGACTGGTATTGTTATTGATAGTTTTGGGAATGAATGAAAATTGTTTTTAAAACTTTGTAGCCTGTGTGATTTGGGTGAGAAACCCTAGGGAGAGAATCCCGTCCAGTTCCCCATCAGAAATAAAACAAGAAAAACATCATCAAGGAGTAAACAGGATTCTGGAACTATAATATGTGGAAAATAACCACGCAAACTAACTAAAGTATGCTTACCATGCATTATCTCTTGATGATCTGGCCTCAAATTCCAGCTCCAGTTCAGGACGCTTCTCCTCTGTGTCTGAAAAGCAAAGGGGGTAAAAGAAAATTTTAATTTCATAACCTCCAAACTAAGACAAATACAGTGAATACTTCATGCCACTAAATCTAAATAATTTTGGTATGCTATCCATTTTATTATCCATGTCACTTAAATGCATGCAACAATATTAATTAACCTTGTCCTTAACAATAATTCCAAATCAACCCATTAGTTCTACTACTTGATACCAAAATAAATGTAGCTATAAGCTTTGTGGAATCAATGGAAGGGGGATATGGGGGCAATATATGGTTTGCAATATTAATCACATGCATAAGCCAGGTTGAAGACACCGTCCAAAGTCTTCTAGTGCTTACTCAGGAACCTGCCTAAGTGAATTCTTGAGACACTGGGGACAATAGCCATCCTATGCCAATATTACAATGTGACAAGAGGCCAACATTTCTTCATGACTCACATCACGCATCCATATAGGGTTGTAACATGTAAATAATGAAACATTTTAAAAATAAGGCATCACAGCCAAATTAAAGTGTCAGAAATATTGAAATAGAATGTCAAGCATTGCATAAGCTTCATGCTTGAGAAAGATAAGTAGATAGACCAAAATTCTATTGACATCACATGAACACATATGCGCATCAGTGCACACAAACACATGGGACAATGAGTACACACTTCACTGTTCTGTGAGAAAGTTAAACTCTTTAATGCACTTGGGGAAAAAAAATCAACGGAGAATTAATGTAATTGAATCTTGAATAATCCAACAGGTAAAAATGGCTAAATCCTCTACTAAACAGTACATGACGCAATTTGTAGCCCACCACATGCAAGAGACCTGGGAGTTGGAAGTCACTGAGGGAGTTCATAAGATATCATACCCAAATTAAAAGTGCCAGAAACAATGTAACAGCAAGTCAAGAATTGGCATAAGCTTCATGCATGGAGACAGATAGTCGGTAGACCAAAATTGATGTAATACAGGATCACAATCACCTTCGAATACAAATAAAAAGGAAAAACTAGGGTTTTACAAGAAATAAAATGAAAAAAGAGAGATTAGGGTTGGAGAAAGAACCAGATAACTTTGGGCTTCGCACCCCTTACGCGGGCTTCACACCCCTTGCACCACGGGCTTCACACCCCAATCTCAAGAACCCAAGAGCTCTGAAATTTTAACTGAAAAAGTTTTATTTAATCATTGTCTACTTATTCATTGAGTTGAGCCTCTTTATATAGGCTCTTACAAAGTGAACTTCTCGGATATAACCGATGTGGTACTAAAAGAAAGATAAACAAAATAAAATATCTCAAAATAAACTAAGGCATAAAAAGGTAACTGACAACTGGCGTGATGTCCTCATCAATTCCCCGGGGTGGGAGAAACCCGACCCTGTCGAGTGAGGACTTTCCTCATGAAGCATATCAATCGGGCCAAGGTGGTGGTCGTGGCAATATCGCTGGTACGCCGTGTTGATACCATGGTGGCGGAGGTGGAACTGGTCTCCGTGACGGGTCAGCTGTGAAAGACGGCAGCTCGATCAAGACATAGAGAGTAGACCAAGGCGCATCATCCCTACTGAAGACGGAACTAATACCAGAATCCCATGGGCTATCCAACTCGCAAGCAATAGAAGCAATCCTCTTCAGAGCCCTATCGAAATCTTTAGGCCAAGCGTGCAACTTTCTCACAGCCTCAGAGCAATTTATAACCATCACCTTATTATCAACCGCAAATTCCTGTAAAGTACTATATAGGTACGTAGCAAATTTGTGGGTATCATTGTAAATTGCTATCGGTCTAGTGATATCATCAATGTATGCAACAGGAAAATGTAATGTAGTAGTCTCAACTATCTCATTTACGTCATCACTGACACTATTAGACATGTGAATTTCATCAATAACCAGTGTGTCGGCACCAACTGTTGTGTCTATACTAACAGTCTTGGGAAGAACATGGACTTCCTCAATAACCTTCGAGACGTCAACTTCATCACTAGACACAATTCTAACATGTTGACTCTCTGAAGAACACTGATAATCATAATGTCCATATCCCTCACATTTATAACACTTAGCCTTAGCATTGACTAACGTTGTGAAAGTCAAGTCCAACTTTAATGCAACATCAAAGGCATCTTCAACAATGTCTAAGTCATAGGGGCCAGTAATCATAGCATGTTTTATTTTAGGTCGTAAACCCCAAACAAACCTAGTTAGAGTCTCAGAAGGGTGCTCTCTCACGTCATTGCGATGGGTTAAGTCCTTAAACATGGCAATATAATCATGAACGGACATATGACCCTAATGGAGTTTGTGTAGTTGGTCTAAGTGGGGGTCCCTATACTGCTGACTAGTCATGATGACTCAAGCAAACAAGCAGATGCAGTGGAGAACCCTAGAGTTAATTAAACTAAATGTATGCACTAAACAAAAATACCCTAAAGTTTTAAGTTCTAAATGCAAAGAAAATATATTCCTAAAATGATGAAAAAGCGATAAATACTAATGCAACCACTAGATCGAAGCAAATAACAATTCAACCAACAAATTATAGCAATCCATATAGTAGTTGCAAGCAATCTAACAGTTAACGATTCAGGTCAAGTTAGGATATCACCTCGAGAATGGAGCAAATCGGACGCTAATCGGGGCAGAAACAAGCTCTGGACTGTGGTGCACTGATCTGCTGAGCTGAATCTGGCAGACGACCGAAGCTTGAACTAAAATATGAAGGCTATAGATGTGTAGTGTTGCTCTCCACGAATCTGCTGCTTCGAAAACGGCTCGAATCGAGCTTGAAACGAGCTCAGAATGGACGAATGTTGGGGCTTTTGGGGGACATGAACAGTAACCTGAAGGTTACTGTTCACGTGAATAAGGCGATTACTATTCACTGTGAACAGTAATCGGTCGATTACTGTTCACTATGAACAGTAAAGTTTTTTTTTTCTGTTTTTCTATTTTTTTCTGTTTTCTGTTTTTTTCTGTTTTCTGTTATTTTTTCTGTTTTTCTATTTTTTGCTGTTTTTTTCTGTTTTCTTCTTCTTCTTTTTGGCAAAGTAGATCTAAATAGATCTAAATCTAGATTTAGATCTAGATCTAACAATAACCGTTTTTTTTTTTGCAAAGTAGATCTAGATCTAGAGATCCAGATCTAGATTTAGGATTTGGAGAAGAGAAGAAATTCGAAAGGGATTGGGACCAAAACTCTGATACCAAATTGATGTAATACAGGATCGCAATCACCTTCAAATACAAATAAAAAGGAAAAACTAGGGTTTTACAAGAAATAAAATGAAAAAAGAGAGATTAGGGTTGGAGAAAGAACCAGATAACTTTGGGCTTCGCACCGCTTACGCGGGCTTCACACCCCTTGTACCACGGGCTTCACACCCCAATCTCAAGAATCCAAGAGCTCTGAAATTTTAACTGAAAAAGTTTTATTTAATCATTGTCTACTTATTCATTGAGTTGAGCCTCTTTATATAGGCTCTTACAAAGTGAACTTCTCGGATATAACCGATGTGGTACTAAAAAAAAGATAAACAAAACACATCTCAAAATAAACTAAGGCATAAAAAGGTAACTGACAACTGGCGTGTTCTGACGTCACATGAACACATGTACACTATGATGAGGACATCACACCAGTGTTTCTTTATCTTAATTTATTTTTGAGTCTAGTTATTACTTTATTGTGTTTTAGTACCGCATCAGTTATATCTGAGAAGTGTTATATTGTAAAGCTTATAAATATCCTCGGTACTTTCTTATTGGTAGACAATGATGAATTAAAAATATTTCAGTTAAATTTCTTGAGTTGTTGAGTTCTCGAGATTGGGGTGTGAAGCCCGTGGTGTAAGGAGTGTGAAGCCCTTGGTGCAAGAGGTCAATTTCTTTATTTCAAAACCCTAGTTTTTCTTTTCTTAGATTGAAGGTGATTGTGATCCTCCCATATTACATCAGTTTGGTATCAGAGCTTTGGTCTCAATTTTCTTCAAAATTTTCTCCTATCCCCTAAAATCCTAGTTCTAGATCTCAAACTCTAAATTTAGAACAAATCCAAAAAAAATCAGATTAAAAAAATATTAGAGCAAAAATTTACAAAATTCCTTCGAAAATCCCAAAAAAATCCAAATCCATACTATACATCTTCCTTCTTCCATACTGTACATCTTCCTTCTCCCAAAAATCAAAAAAAAAATTCACTTCTTCTTCTTTCCTCCATCAAACCCAACTACCCTAACCCTTAGTCACCCTCCCACCAATACCCATAGCACCTCCTTCCACCTCGCGCTGCCACCGCCAATCCCAAGATTCATCGCCATCGTCTCCATCCTCTCCAACAATCGATGCCACCAACATCGACCAGACCTGCCACCGGCTTTGTTGAACGCCACAGCCACCACTCTCCAGAGTCCTCACCGCCACCATCGCCTCCAGATCACCACCAAATCCTCCTCAGATCACCACCATAACCGCAGCCAGTGCGCCATCACGAGCCCAAATCTCCACCTCGCCGACGAGCTCAGATCCCTGCCACGATCACCTCTTTGACCGCTGATGGGGCAAAATCTCAGCCACCTCATCCATCTCCACCTTCGAGACCAGGTCAGCGCCACCAGACCAACACGAGATCCTCGTCGTCGTTGTCACCGGCTCTCCACCCTCGTCGCGACCTCGACGTGCCACTTCGACCGCCTCCAACCAGACCCCGACGACCCCTCTTCACCACTCTATCTCCATCTCTATCTGTTGGCCCAAAGGTTACAATCCCCGGGTTATGTGTTTTAATGATAACAAACCATATAAAAGTTATTTGGTACTAATAGAAGTTAAAAAATGAATTTCAGATTGATACAGGTATTGATGGCTCAAGAGTTCTCAAGCATGGGATATTAGGGTTTAAATCAAACGTTGTTCAACATCAACTATCAGATACTCCTGCTTGTAGACTCATATAGTTTGTTTTGTTAAAGAATAGTATATACGTTTGAAGCTCAAATACACACACAAATTCAATACGTTTGGTTTTTGATTTAACCAGTTTTGGATTTCAAGTACATATATCGGGTTTTAGATTTGAACCAGTTTTAGTTCTGCTGATCTGCTTAACACCCTTTTATATTTGTTATCATAACTTTTTATTCTTATATTCAAATAACATGATTTAACTTGCATTTCAAAGATAACTTTTAGATCTAAATTTCTTACTCAATAATCATTTTCAGATTCAAATGTTAAAGATATCAAATATTTGGTTAAACTCTGTTCTTGTTCTGAAAACAGCTTACAGTTTCTGATTTGACACCTGTCAGTATTTTATTGATAACTTTCTAATAAAAAATGATATTGAGTTGATTTCAGTTGCATTAAAAAGAAGACTTAAAGATCTACAAATTATTCATATATCTAATTCTGAATTCGGACGTTTACAGCCTGAAAAATGTGCTCAAAGTTGACAAATCTGCCAGATTTGCAGTAATGGCTAATTTTCTGGAGGCTGATTTTTAACATGTTTTCAAAATGTGTTAAAGTTTAAAAAAAATGTGGTTAGCTGTATTAGAGGGTCAATTTCTTTCACTTTTATTCAGGTAAAAGTTTTCTATATTTACTCTTCCTAAATCCTATATAAAGGGGTCATTAGGGTAGAGGTTTTCACAACAACAAATTCAAAGATCAAAAGTTTTGAGTTTTCTTGAGAAAGAGCTTTTGTTTAAGTTTTGGGCTATTATTTTCAAAAGTTTTCTGAAAGTTTTGTTCTTAAAATCTCTCTTCTATTTTTATATCACTTACAAAACCTTGAGCTTCAATCTTATATATTATTCTCTAGGGTTTTGTAAAGAAAAGTTTTTCAAAAGAGAGTTTGTGGTCTTTTGATCACCAAGTGATTATTGTATTTGTGGCTCCACTACCTCTGAACTAGAGGAGTGTGATTGAGGAGTTGGGTACTCCCTAGTGGTTGTAATCCTTTGTGGAAGTTCTAGTGGATCGAAAATCCTTCTGGGTGAAGGCGGGGACGTAGAGCTAGGTGCTCGAACCTCGAAACAAATCTCTGTGTTTGCGATTGGTTTACTTGTTTTATTTACTTGCTTTCCATTCATTCTTATATTGTCGATCAATACTCTCACAACAAGATTGCATTGCGCACCTCAAACTCTTATTTAGAGGAATCACGAGGAAGGAGTTCAGAGCCCTTCACGGGGTATTCGGCTTCTAATCTTACTTTGAGTGATCGTTGCATCATCTCATTTTAAATTTGTGCATTGATTAGCATTATCACCTATTCACCCCCCTCTAGGTGATTTCACTATCGCCCCCGGAGTCATCGCCTTCCTTCACCGTCCTCTTCCTTGTAAGCTCAATCGCCAAGTTCTAATCGTCGCCGTCTGTAGACCTCGTTGTCGTCGTCTTCAGACATCGTCGTCGTCTAATTCGTCGTCGAGCGAGCTGCGGAGAAGGTCAAGAGAACCCAAGTTGATTTGTGTTGGAATTAGGTCTGATTTGGGTTAATTTGGGTCTGAATTGGGTTTAAAAGAAAGGAGGTAATCGGGTCCGACCCAATTCCATCCAACCCGACCCGCTAGACCACTAACTCAACCAACTCGATCCGACTCAGCGATCCAGCTGAGTTTACGCGGCCTGACTTAGCGAATTGACTCGCCTGGCTCAGTTCAGCTTAGTTTAGATTCAATTCTTTTCTTTCAAAGGCCATTCGAGGCTTATTTCAAGCCCGAATCGAGCCATTTTCAAAGCAATGGATTCGCGAAGATCAGAACTACGCGTCTACAGTCTTCATATCCAGGTTCGAGCTACGATCATCTATCAGATTCAGCTCAGTGGATCAGAACAACAGCAGTCTAAAGCTTGTTTCTAGCCCGATTTGCGCCATTATCAAGGCAGTCATCTTCCACTTCATGTTACCGTTGTCCATGATTTTCTGTGGGTGATCTCAGCTCACCAGTGTGGACATTTCTCCAAGGATTCTCAAAAGAATTTTGCGTTTGGGCGTAAATGACTCACCCCTCAGGTGAAATCTTAACTTGAACTGAATTATTAACTGTTAAATTACTTGCAACCAGTATTTTAAATGTCGGATATCAGGAAAATGTCGAATGTCGTAATCGGATGTCGGATTTCGGATTTCGGAGATAATTTCGGGGCCATTTAGTAAATTTCGGACATCATGACAGATAACAAATATATATTCTAGATGTCTTAAATAATTTAATTTAAAAAATTTTATCAAGGTAATACGTACACAACTTATGCAAAACTACATAAATATGTTTAGGATATGTATAATTAACTTAAATATTTTACATATATTCACTAATATATTGTTAAAATTTCTCGATTGCTCTAACTTCCAAGACCAATTAACATATTGGGTTTTTCCCAAAATGTCGGCCGACATTTTGGGAAAATGTCGGCCGACATATCGGATTTTTCCCGAAATGTCGGCCAACATTTTCTAAAACGCCATTTCAAATGCGGGTGGGGATGTCGTGGCGGTGAAGGCTTGAAAATGAAATGTCGGCCAACATTTCAGAAATGTCGGCTGACATTTAAAACACTGCTTGCAACTACTATTCGGATTGCGATAATCTGTTGGTTGGGTTGCTATTTGCTTCTATCTAGTGGTTACATCAGTGTATATCACTTTTCATCATTTTAGAGTGCATTTTTTTGCATTTAGAACTTACACTTTAGGATAATTTTTTTACTTAGTGCATGCATTTAGTTTACTTGAGTTTAGGATTCTCCACTACATCTGCTTGATTGTTGAATTTTGCATTTGAGCCAACATGACTAGTCAATATTGTGAAACCACCTCTTAAACTAGCTACACAATCTCTGTCAAGGTTATATGTCCGTCCAGGATTACGTAGCTATATTTAAGGACTTACACATCGTAGTGACATCAAAAAGAGCACCATTCTGAAACTATAACTAGATTTGTCTGGGATTTACTATCTAAAATAATGTGTGCTATGATTATTGACTCCTATGATTTAGACACCATTGAAGAGGCCTTTGATGTTGCATTAAAGATAGACTCGACTTTCAAAACGTTAGTCAATGCCAAAGTCCGGTGTTCTAAGTGAAAGGGATATGAACATTATGATTATTAGTGCCCCTCGGAAAGTCAACATGTTAGAACTGAGTCTAGTGATGATGTTAACGACTCGAAGATATTAAGGATGTCCACATTCCTTCTAAGACTCTTAGTAAATTGAAGACATATCAGTTAGTTCCGACACACCAATTATCAATGAGGTCCACATGTCTTCTGATAGTACCAGTTATGATGTGGATGAGATAGTTGAGCCTAATATACTCGCAGTGCCTAGTAAGTCATTCGAGTTTTCTTGTGTTAAATATAGTTTTATGATCATTCCAATCAATTCATCTTCTAGTGAGTCACCTGAGTTTCTTGTCATGATCCAACAGATAATTTTTAATGCTTCTTTTTCTGCTTGTTTGGAGTTTGTGTCTGAGTCCAATATACCTCCATCTATAGGGTTAGATATGTGCCCTCCTAGGCATCCCAGATATATCATTTTCCCATCTTAAGGAATTATGTCTAGAATGTCTACTGCATTGCAGTTGTCTGTTGCATATATTGATGATATCACTAGGCCGATAGCAATTTGTAATGACACCATCAAATTTGTTGCATACTCATATAATATTTTGTAAGAATTTTCAGTTCATAATAAGGTGATGGTTATGAGTCACCCTGAGGTCGTGAGGAAGTTGCACGCTTGGCAAACAGATTTCGATAAGAGTCTGAAGGGAAGTGCTTCCATTACTTATGAGTTGAATAGCTCATGCGATCCTGGCATCAGCTCTGTCTTCAGCAGGAATGATGCGCCTCTGTCTTCTATCAGTGCCTTGATCGAGTTACCATCTTTTACAGTCGATCCGACACGGCGGACAGCTCCACCTCCACCATCATGGTCTCGATGTGATGTATCAGTGCTGCTGTCACGGCCACCACCTTGGCTCGATTGAGATGCTCGTAAGAGGAGCCCTCACTCGACAGGGTCGAGTTTCTCCCACCCCGAGGGGAAATGATGAGGACATCACATGTCTTAATTTATTTTTGAGTTTAGTTATTACTTTATTGTATTTTAGTACCACATCGGTTATATCCGAGAAATGCCCTTTAATAAAGCCTATAAATAGGCCTTAATACTTTCTTATTGGTAGACAATGATTAAAAGAAAATTTTCAGTTAATGAGTTCTTAAGTATGGGGTGTGAAGCTCGTGATGCAATGGGTGTGAAGCCCGTGGTGCAAGGGATACGAAGCTCAAATTTATCCTTTTCTTCTTTCTTTTCTTAAACCCTAATTTCGTTTCTATTTTTTCATTTCAAAACCCTAGTTTTTCTTTTCTTACATTGAAGGTGATTGCGATCCTCCCGTATTACATCACACTCACACGCATGGGACACTGAATATACACTTTACACATATTTCTGTGAGAAAGTTAAACAACTCTTTAGTGCACTTCAAAGAAAATCAATAGAGCAATAATGTAATTGAATCTTGAGTAATCCAACTGGTAAAAGTGGTTAATTCCTATACTAAACATGCAATTTAAAACTTACAGTCCACTACATGCAAGAGACCTGGGAGTTGGAGTTCATAAGGACCATGTCTGGAGTCTGGACAGTGCTCAGGCATTGGGAGGCTGCCAAGTGAATTCTAGCAGGCATAGAAGCAACACAAGATGGAGAGTGAGGTGCAGTTTACAAGATTTTCAGCAATCATCTTCCGGATAGAATTCGTACAATGTGTAGATACTATTCTGGGCGTCAATACATCAGGTTAGAAGTAGGGTTAAAAAAGTTATATGACTGGCTGCCGGGCTGAGCCAACCATTTGAACTGGCACCAAAATCTTAGGCCTGACAACCATAGCCAAAAGGGAATTTGACATGACACAAAAAGGAAATTGGTGCAGAGAAACTACTTTGTAGGTCAAAAAGTGTAAGTTCATATAACTCCCCAGGTCCCAGTAGACTAAGCAGAAGCCTAAGTTTTACAGGCAATTGCGTTCATCTTTCGGAAGAACAGAGGTCAACAACCAAACTACAACTAATTGGAAGAGTATACTGGAAGGAACAAAAATAAATTTATTTTACCAGAGACAAATAATTGAATAGCAGGTTATCCATGGTTAGTGAATGTGTTATGTTTGACTATTTGAATGTATCTATGGCTTAGAGTTGACTAGAACTCCCTTATAACAACTCTTAGCATCTCTCTTGTGCTTCTCGAACGTTCCACAATAGGAGATATTGGAGAATTCCTCTCTGGTTGCACAAACTTAATATGTTGACGGACATAAGTAATATTTTTCCCCGTGGCAACTGGCAACTGCCTTCTAGGATTTGTAGGAAGCCCCCTCTCATGTCTATAGTGAGGTTGATAGCTTAACATTAGGTCAACAATTTATTGTCATTTTTCTTTTTCCAAATCTTTCAGGAAGAGTTATGGTACCTAACCCTAACCCTAACCCTGTTTTGACGGGAAAAGACTTAGATGGTGAAGGGGTAGGCTTAGAGGATGATAACCACTACAGCAAACAGACAAGCAGATGGGTTCATTAGGCTGTGGGCCAACACTGTATATTTATCAACCTTAACACTCCGCTTCACATTGAAAGCCCACTTGCGTAAATCACATTGTGTTGTAAGACAGAATAATGGGAACACTGTAGATATAATATAAACTGCCCATAAAAAGGTTTGAATCTGGAAACTCTTGCAAACTCAGGTTATAATGTGTTAGATAACCACTATACTTGAAAGCTCAATCTTATAGATTATGGGCCAAAAATGTCTAGCACACAGTCTAAACATTACATGTAAGCCGTTATCTGAAAATTACAAAAATTGTGAGGTATCCAAATAATTTTAAGGAACACATTTAAGGACCATTTCCCCTTCATAAATTACATCAATAAAAATAGCAACGACCTACTTATAATATAAAATGATTGAAAATGAGAGCACACACATAAGCCTGTCAGCACATGCACGCACATATTACACATTATATGTAGGACAGACCATATCTAGAATATAAATATAGATACCTCTAAGTACTGAGATCTTCACAATCTAAAATATGAATAAAAAATAAGTTACAATACCTGTACTCAAATAATTCACTATTTCGTATATGTTTAATAATTCAATAATAAACAGTTTAGTGCATAGTCTTCTCCTTCTGGTGTTTATTAAGAAAGAAACGCATTTCAATGTCTGACAAATATAGATTATGGATACAAAGTGAGCTAAGCTGTCAAAACTTCCTCAAGAAGTAATAGGTTAAGATGTAAGGCAAAAAAAATTAAGAGCTCAAGGGGAAGTAATAAAAGCCTTAAGACGTAAGAGTGAATATAAAATATTTGAGAGGCACCTCCAGGCATGTCAGAAGAACTTTCTGGAACAGCATTGTTAGAAAGGCTTGTATCAGTGGCATGAAGCAACTCTTCTGAAGAATTATGTGAGCCAGTGGCTTCAGTTGCTGGGTTTTTCCTCTTCTTGAACCATCTTTCAACCTAAATAAGACACCCGGAAAAAGGAACAAAATCATGTGATACAGCTGACACACTACCACCATAAGGCGTTTTGATTAATTTATAGATAACAACAAGAAAGGAGGAAGGGACCTGCTTCACTTGTATGGCTTTGTTTCCAGCTCGATTTGGCGTATGACTGATTTAGGTTTTCACAACCATGCAAGAATAGTCAAATTCATATTATAAATGTCACAAATATCACCAAATAATCAGAGTAACGCCTAGTTTTTATTATTTTTTCCCCTTTGTTTCCTGCTTAGTGAATTAATTAGCACGTACTGAGTTTGAAATGGAACAGATGAAAGAGTGCTAATGAACTTGTGGATGCACTTACTTAAATTCTTCTGTAAGCTTTTGGTGGAAACTTTCATCCAACAGTTCATCTTTCCGCTCTTCAAGTAATTTCTCCATTTGTCTTATCTGTTGAGAATTGAAAGAGACAAACATTATTCTACCAGTGAATCACAAGTAATAAATGAGGAGTCAGCTTAAGTTTCAGAACATAAATTTCCAACATAACAACCTTAAATTGATGAACTAAGTAATGTTCATAACACCAGCCAACCTATAAATTTTAAGATGTAATGTAGCCTTACTATACAAATGCTGAATAATAAAGAAGAAAATTCTTCAAATATAAATTTTTAGATGTAGTTATCATGTGCTTTGCAATCCGAAAATATCATAAATGAAAAGTTAACTGCTTGGAAAAATAAATTCCTAGAAAATGATGATTTCGAGTTATACATCAATTACTGAAGGACAAGAAGCATGGAACAAGCAGCATGGGCATGCAATAAAATAAATGGCGGTGGAACAATGCAGCCAATAATATAGCATATTTAAACTTAATTTGACTTACGGCTTAGGGTCATGGTTATATAGAAACATTACGAACTTTCTTCATGAGAAATAGGTGCAATTAGGTACAATAAGTTGGCTGAAAACTTGAGATTGGATGTAATCTTAATTCATATGATTTCTTTGTACTTGTTTGTGGTGGGCTGCTAATGTTGGTGAAGAAACACTGCACATGGAGATAAATTTCCATTGAGGGACATTTTGTTCTCAGTAAGACTTCGGAAGTGTGATGAAAATCTTCCAGAAAAACTTTTAGATAAAAACTTTAAAATGCTTTTTTATTGGCAGGGTGACGTTATATATCAGAAAAGAATTTCCTTTTTTTTTTTTTGGGGTTTGCTTAAGTACATGAAGTGCCAAAACTGTTCCTTCATGGCTAAAATAGAATTGATGTTCTCATGCAGTCCAACAGGTAAAACCTAAAGGTATCAACAATGCACTTCTAGCCAGCTTTAGGTATTTCAAGTGGAAGTAAATTCTAATGTTTTTTAACCTACAGAGGCTACTGTTCTATAAACTCTGGGCAACTTTCAACGCAAATTTACATAAAGCTCATGCAAGTGCATGAAGTGTCATTAAGAGGATGCCTTGAAACCTTGTCAAGACACCTGGGCATGTTTTTTTGCTTACAGGGACTTGAAAAAAGTGGAAAAGGACATAACATTCTATTGCTCAAAGGCCTCAAGAAACTTTTCTGCAAATACACTAGTATGTTTTACGCACTTGGACGTTATATCGCAATAGGAGCAAATGTAAGAAAAAACTTGGAAACAAACTTAGAGAAAAGCTCTTGAGAAGATATGTGCTCCTAAATTAATAATATATTACTATTAAACAACTAGGTTGTAAAGATTTGGTTTGGTTTTCAAATGGCACATGGTTTTTTGAAATAATGGAATTTCCAAATCACATCAAACAAACTTCACTCAATTTCCATCTCAGACCCAGTTTCTCACACAAACATATTGCGAAAGGGGCCAGAAACAAATAGACATTTTGATGGGGAACCAAACACAATTTAGGAATCTCTCCCTAGGGTTTCTCACCCAAGCACACTGGCTACAAGCTTTCCAAAGTAATTTTAATTCATCCAAAAAAACTCCTAATTCAACCTTAGTCTTTGCCCTATATAGGCCTACAACAAAGAAGAAATCCCACTACAACCAATATGAGACTAAATAACCAAAACTAAATAAAACAACTAGAAACAAATAGAAGCAGTTAGGATAACTGGTCTGTTTTGACTCGAGTCCACATGCTCTACTCAAATCATAATGATGAAATGTGGCACATCTCTCAGTGTAGGTCTGAAGTCCTGAACCGATGTCCCCATCATTCTCCCAGGGTTGGGAAAAAGTCGACCATGTCGAGTGTAAGCCTCCTCGGCTCTCGTAGTGCTCTAGGCGATGTGGATCCAATCGAGCTCTACTCGATTAATCTAAGAATTCACAGAATTAGATAGTCCTTTCCAACGAACTAGAAATATTTGGTAATCACTATCTCTATTAGAGACAATCTGATCATTAATAATTTCATCACTTCGTTCTACTGTGTGGTTAGGTTTTCTTTGGGGAAGTGGGGGTAATGAGGGTCTCTCAAAAGTAAGCTCAAGAGAGGATTTATTCAACATGGGTTGATCAGAAGAAAATATTGGACCTTTACAAGTGTAATACCCCGTTCCTGGA
Source organism: Agave tequilana (assembly GCA_038442645.1). Lineage (NCBI taxonomy): Eukaryota > Viridiplantae > Streptophyta > Magnoliopsida > Asparagales > Asparagaceae > Agave > Agave tequilana. Next base: position 17,181 of record JAVJIF010014289.1, on the reverse strand, counting down.
ATACGTACTTAGTTGCGTATTCAGTTTTTTCGATCGTATTTTTCGATTTACTTCCTGTATTTGACCGATTTCAGTTTCAAATATTATTTTCCAATATTTTAGATTTTATATGATTTTCTGGAATTTTCCTGAATTAATTGAAAATCTTCAAAACCGGTGTCGACCAGTGTCGCTGATCGATTCCCGAATTTTTATCTTACAAACAGTTAGGAAATTCTAGAAAGTCCTTTAGGCATTAATTCTTAGAATCGTATTTCTTACCTAAATACTTTTTCTGGGAATTTTATGATTTTATGAAAATTCCACCGGAGTCGGTAGCTAACTGATTCCGGGATTTTTAGTTTTAAAACTATAAATTATTTCTCCAAACGAATTTCACCATGAGTCTTAAAATATTATTATTGATTTTTGATAAATTTTACGAGTCGTTCCGAGATACTTGATTTCGGGACGATTTCGGTATTTTCCGAAATGTTTTCCGCATCTTCGACTTAAACCCGGGAAATTGTCTTTTCAATATTTTCATTTTCCAAGCCAAAGAAAATATCTTCTCCTTTTTAAATTCTTTTCCTTTTTCCTTTTCCTTATTTCTTTCCTTCCTCCACAATCCACAAGAATTCCATTTCCCAAAATTCCATTTTCTCCCAAATTTCCAATAAACTCCACACACTTCCACCAACTTCCTCATTAAATGCCCCTCTTTTTCTCTCTCTTCCATGGCCGGCCAAGTGGCCAAAAGAGGGACACCTCATCCTCTCCTATTTGCAAAAAGCCCCCTCTCTTCTACATAAATTGCATCTTCTTCACAAAATCAAAATCTTATATAAACTTTTCCTTTGCATTTCTATCTCTTTTCTTCACTTCAACAAAGATTTAGCCCTCACCACTTCCTCCTCCATCTCAACCTCAACTACCAACTCCAAAAACACCAAGGTCTTCATCTCCATCTCAAGCAACCACTACTTTTAGCTTGGAATCGTATCTCTCATCGTCGTTTATATCGCCAAGGATCAAGTTGGTGATATTGTCGACAACAACCTTTTCGGAACTCGTAAAGCTTCAAGTAGCCGTTCTTTGTGAGTATTTTTACTCACCAAGACTTGTTCAATCCCTAGTATACTGGTGGTTACAATTCATGTATACTTATGCCTTCAAAATCATGTTTTTGGACCATCAAACACAACCATCAGAAATTCTGTTTTGTACTCTGTTTTCCCACGATTAGTCGACTTGACCTAGGTATTAGTCGACTAACCCATCTGTTTTGAAACGTAACCTTTTCTGGAACACAGTTTTAGTCGACTTAGACTATCTATTAGTCGACTAGAAATCTTTGTTAGTCGACTACACTTTCCACCCTAGTCGACTAACTTTTCCTGAATCAGAAACTCAACTCTCTGTATCACAGACTTAGTCGACTTAAGTATCTGTTGGTCGACTTATAATCATTGTTAGTCGACTAACCCTTCCACCTAGTCGACTAACTTTTCCTGAAACAGAATTCCAACTCTCTGGAACCCAGTTTTAGTCGACTAATCCAAACTGTTAGTCGACTAGAGACCACTATTAGTCGACTAACCATTTCTCCTAGTCGACTAATTTAGGCTGTTTGTTATAGTTGATTTCTTTTCTGAATTTGGATCTTACCCTTGATACGTGTGTGATATATTATCCTTGTTTATGCTTCATAACTGGTACTTCATGACATGTTACTTGATGGACATTACTTCTTGTTACCTCATAACTTGTTATTATATTATTCTCATTTCATAACTTGTTAATTAATGAATATCACCACTTATCATGCTATCTCTTAACACCAAGTATGATACACTGGACTTTTGCATAAAATGGACCAACTTACATTGGGTCGGGGGAAAACATGTGGATATCAATATGTGTTCATGTTTACAGTGGTATTAGGTGTGTTGTGCAACTATATTTCCGGTCTGACCTGAGGGCCTCCAGGGGACCGAGGGGAGTGCTTGCTCCCTCATTACTGGTACCATCATGATAAAGGGCATACATAAGTCCCTCCTGTTAGCCTAGCGGCTGGTTTCCGTCATCAAGCAACGGAACAATCCTGGACCGTTGTCCCGGGCATGTACGGGACCCACTGTAAACATAGTTCGTTGATAATCCCACTGGTTTTCAATAACAACCTTGCTTTACTAGGATATGGATCTATGTGCCCTGGGACGCTGGGTCACATAGCTAGATATCACAGTAAGACAAGTAATAATAATAATAGACTCTAACTGTGGATTCATTGTATTCTGACCTTATTTCTTCATGCTTCCATTTCTTGTTAATTGATATTCATTATGTTGTTCTATCTTTCTTGTTCATGTCTCTTAGCCATTTGGCTGTAGCCTGTTCGTTGTTGGGAGGTCCTGACTCCCTTGGATTTGTATATTCAGGTTCCGAAGCTTGGATCGAAGTGGAGCCTTCCACAGAGGATCAAGCTTTTCTTAGTGAGCAGGCAGACTAGTCCCAGTCCTTTGTGCCAGATTTCTCTTTTTGACTCACGGGATCTTCATCCTACTCGTGAGCATTTTGTGTTCATATTGTATCTTTTACTTTTGGACTTGGTTGTGATAAAAGATACATGTAATGTGTAATAGTTTATCATATCCTGTGATAACTTTGTAATTTGTACTTCTTAAGTTGGCATATGAATGAATACCACGCTTTGTTGTACTCTGATTCTTGTTGTACTTATGCTTAGCGTATATACGTGGGGGCATTTTCTGACCTGCGTATATACGTCGCAGTGACGTCTCCGTATCCGTGGGATCGGGGCGTTACAGGTTGGTATCAGAGCCTAGGCTCTCACACCTATAGTACAATCAAGCAGCAAATTAATGAAATTTGCTAATGCCAACTACAATGTACAAAGTTATCGAGTCCTTCTTGATTCCTTCCCTTGTGTCCTAAACTCCTTCCATTTTTCCAATTCCAGTTATCTTATCCCAATTCGGTATGGAGAGAAGGACGGGTCGTAATAATTCTGGACAAGTATCGAATGGGCCTGCGGGAGAGAATACCGATATTCTGAGGGTCATTCAGACGATGATGGAGAACCAGCAGCAACAGACGGAACTCCTCCGGCGAGAGTTGACAGCTCCAAAGGAACAGAGGCCGGGAAATATTTCAGACTTCAGACGGCTGCAACCAGCCATATTCACGGGTGAAGAGAAACCCCTGGATGCTGAGCAATGGCTGACAGATACCTCTGACTTGTTGAATGCAGCTCGAGTTCCAAAGGAGAATCAGGTGGAGGTTGCTAAGATTCAATTGAAGGATATAGCCAGAACATGGTGGCTAGCTGAGGAGGCAAGATTGGAGAAGCCTGTCACCTGGGACACATTCTCCAAGAGTTTCTATAGCAGATTCTTCCCTGCACTGCTCAGAAGGACATGGAAGAGCAGTTTATCCGACTTCAGCAAGGGAATAGGTCCGTGGACGAGTATGCCGCGGAATTTCTCAGACTTAGCCGCTTTGCTCCATGCATGGTAACTGATGAGGAGAAGCGGGCAAGTAGATTTCAGCAGGGCCTGCAGATGGACATCCAGGTCTTCTTAATGCCCCAGCAGCTGAAGACTTATTCAGAAGTTCTCACCATAACTCGAGAAGTGGAGCGTGGGCTAGAGAAGAAGCAAGTGAACCAGATGAGGAACCAGGCCATGAAGAGGCCATTTCCACCGATAGGAAGAGGAGGCCCACACAGAGCAGCAAAGGTTCAGACAATGAGGCAACCATTCTGACCAGCTCCTTACCAGACGGCCCAACCATTATCCTTCTGTAGCTATTGTCAGAAACCAGGTCACATTCGACAGAATTGCCGTAGGGCAAATGGGTTATGCTTGGTATGTGGTTCCCGAGACCATTCCATAGAAGCCTGTCCACACAGAAGAATGGGGATAGCCGGCCAAGCTTTGCCAGCACTGCAGGGACCAAATGGACAGAGATCACTTCCAGGGCCACTTGGACAGAGGAACCAAGGACCGATGATCAGGAGAGCTCCTCCCCCTCCTCCACAACAAGCTATTCGCCCAGTCCAAAGAGGAGCTAGGACTGCTGCAGAGCGTGGAAGGGGACAAGCTTACAACTTGACGGAAGAAGAGGCTGAGACTTCTGAGGAAGTGATAACAGGTAAAATCATGGTGCATTCAAAACCTGTTTTAGCCCTCTTCGATTCCGGTGCTTCCCATTGTTATATCTCAGATCATTTTGTGGCATTGCATTCTATACCTGTTAGATCTTTAGACCACAAATGGGAGATTAGTACAGGGAATGGGGTAGTCATATCTACTAGAGTTTGCACTGATTGTCCAGTAGAACTTTGTAACAAGACCTTGGCCATAGATATGCTCGTACTAGACACCAAAGGGTACGACGTAATCTTAGGCATGTCCTGGCTCAGTCAATATTATGCAGTTATTGACTGTAGGGAGAAGAAGATTAATTTCAGAATCCCTCTTCAGCCTGAATTCCAATTTAGGGGGAAGTGAAGTCTACCAAGAGAAAGACTCGGATGACTAGTTCAGAGATGCAGAAGGGCACACCAGTGTGGGATGAATTCCCGGGAGTGTTTGCTGAAATCTCAGGACTTCCACCTGAAAGGATGATTGAGTTCTCTATTGGTACTGTGCCTGGAGCAGCTCCTATATCCAAGGCTCCGTACAGGATGGCACCGACGGAGTTAGAGATTCTAAAGAAGCAGCTGCAGGAGTACTCTGATAAGGGATTGATTCGGCCAAGCACTTCACCATGGGGAGCTCCAGTATTATTGGCAAACAAGAGGGATGGTGGTAAAAGGCTTTGTATTGATTATAGAGAATTGAACAAAGTTACCATCAAGAACAAGTATCCCTTACCAAGGATTGATGATCTGTTTGATCAGCTTCATGGAGCCCGAGTATTCTCTAAATTAGATTTACAATCGGGTTACCATCAGCTTAGGGTGAAGAAAGAGGATATTCCGAAGACGGCATTCAGGACCCGTTATGGCCACTATGAGTTTCTAGTTATGCCTTTCGGAGTCACCAATGCCCCTGCAGTTTTCATGGATTTGATGAACAGAGTGTTCTCGCCCTATTTGGATCAGTTTGTAGTTGTTTTTATAGATGACATCTTGATCTATTCAAAGAACAACAGGGAGCATGCAGAACACTTGAGGATAGTATTGCAGACTCTCCAGCAGGAGCAGCTTCATGCTAAGAGGAGCAAGTGTGACTTTTGGTTGGACAGTATAGCCTTCCTTGGACACATGGTTTCAGCAGAAGGAATTACAGTTGATCCCAGCAAAGTCCAGGCAGTGAAGGATTGGCCTATTCCCAAGACGGTGACTGAGATTAAGAGTTTTATTGGACTAGCCGGATATTACAGACGCTTTGTCCAAGATTTCTCTAAGATTGCAGCCCCGTTGACCAAGCTCACCCGGAAAGGGGAAAGGTACATATGGACAGAAGAATGTACTGCAGCCTTTGAGCAATTGAAGCAAAGACTCATTTCAGCTCCAATCTTGAGGACTCCCTCAGGAAGAGGAGGGATGGTCATATTCAGTGATGCATCAGGAAAAGGCCTGGGGTGTGTACTAATGCAACATGGTCATGTTATAGCTTATGCATCCAGACAACTGAAACTTCATGAACGGAATTACCCAACTCATGACTTGGAGCTAGCAGCTGTTATATTTGCCTTAAAGATCTGGAGGCATTGTCTTCTGGGAGACAAAGTGTTGATATACACGGATCACAAGAGCCTCAAATATATTTTCACACAGAAGGAATTGAACATGAGGCAGAGACGGTGGCTGGAGCTAATGGCGGACTATGATATAGACTTGCAATATCATCCGGGCAAGGTCAATACAGTTCCAGATGCACTGAGCAGGAAGCCAGAGAATAGAGTACTAGTCCAACTTACTCAACAGAACGAGTTGATCCAAGACATCATAAGATTGGACTTGATGATAGTTCAAGGGACTGACAAGGCAGGGCAGTTCATGACCTTGCAGATTCAGTCAGCATTGATAGATGAGATCAAGGAAGCTCAAAAGGAAGACCCCAGATTACAGCAATTCCGAGCTCAAGTAGAGGCTGGATTGAGGACTGATATCAGTATTCATCCTGATGATGCCTTGTATTTTGGTAGCAGACTTTGTGTTCCCCAAGGAGAAGTTCGACATAAGATCCTAGCAGAAGCACACAGTTCAGCCTATTCCATACACCCAGGGGGAAACAAAATGTATCAAGACATAAAGAAGCAGTTTTGGTGGAATGCTATGAAAAGGGAGATAGCCCAGTATGTAGCCAAGTGCTTAGTTTGTCAGCAGATAAAGATAGAACATCAGAGGGCAGCTGGACTTCTACAACCCTTACCAATACCCGAATGGAAGTGGGAGCACATCACCATGGATTTTGTTACGGCATTACCTCGTAGTCCTAAGGATAATAATGCTGTATGGGTAATCATTGATCGCCTCACCAAATCAGCTCACTTCATACCGTTCAGGGTAGGTCAGACAACAGAGGTTTTGGCAGACAAGTACATGAAGGAGGTAGTTCGTCTACATGGAGTTCCAGTTAGTATTGTATCAGACAGAGACACAAGATTCAGATCACATTTCTGGGAAAGTCTCCAAGACAGTCTAGGAACTCGTCTGAAATTCAGTACTTCCTATCACCCTCAGACAGACGGACAATCTGAAAGGACTATCCAGATTCTTGAAGACATGTTGCGGGCTTGCATGATTGAATTCAAGGGATCATGGGAAGATCATCTTCACTTGGCTGAATTTTCTTATAATAACAGCTATCAGGCAAGTATCAAGATGGCACCATTTGAAGCATTGTATGGAAGGAAGTGTAGGTCACCGATTTGTTGGGACGAAGTCGGTGAGAGGAGACTTTTGGGGCCAGAGATCCTGATTCAGACAACAGATAAAGTCAGAATCATCAGAGATCACCTCAGGGCAGCTCAGAGTCGGCAGAAAAGTTGGGCTGACACTCAGAGAAGGCCATTGGAATTCCAGACAGGAGATCATGTGTTTTTGAAGATATCACCTACAAAAGGAGTAATCCGGTTCGGTACTCGTGGAAAGCTTAGTCCGAGATATATCGGCCCATTCGAGATTTTGGACCGGGTGGGAGATGTGTCTTATCGATTGGCATTACCGCCATCGTTGGACGGAGTTCACAATGTATTCCACGTAACACAGTTGAGGAAATATGTCAGGATGATAGTCATATCCTGGATCACTCCGAACTGGAACTACAACCGGATTTGTCATATCAAGAGCAACCGATGGCCATTTTGGACAGAAGTGTCAAGTCATTGAAGAATAAGGCAATACCATTAGTGTTGGTGTCTTGGAACAGGCGTGCGCCAGGAGAGGCCACGTGGGAACGAGAGGATGTTATCCGTGAGCGTTATCCGCAACTCTTCACAACTTGATTGGTAAGATTCTTTCTTATCCTTCCCTACCGTTACCTTTCATTTCCTGAAATTTCGAGGACGAAATTTTTGTAAGGTGGATGGATTGTAATACCCCGTTCCTGGAATACGTACTTAGTTGCGTATTCAATTTTTTCGATCGTATTTTTTCGATTTACTTCCTGTATTTGACCGATTTCAGTTTCAAATATTATTTTCCAATATTTTAGATTTTATATGATTTTCTGGAATTTTCCTGAATTAATTGAAAATCTTCAAAACCGGTGTCGACCAGTGTCGCTGATCGATTCCCGGATTTTTATCTTACAAACAGTTAGGAAATTCTAGAAAGTCCTTTAGGCATTAATTCTTAGAATCGTATTTCTTACCTAAATACTTTTTCTGGGAATTTTATGATTTTATGAAAATTCCACCGGAGTCGGTAGCTAACTGATTCTGGGATTTTTAGTTTTAAAACTATAAATTATTTCTCCAAACGAATTTCACCATGAGTCTTAAAATATTATTATTGATTTTTGATAAATTTTACGAGTCGTTCCGAGATACTTGATTTCGGGACGATTTCGGTATTTTCCGAAATGTTTTCCGCATCTTCGACTTAAACCCGGAAAATTGTCTTTTCAATATTTTCATTTTCCAAGCCAAAGAAAATATCTTCTCCTTTTTAAATTCTTTTCCTTTTTCCTTTTTCCTTATTTCTTTCCTTCCTCCACAATCCACAAGAATTCCAATTTCCCAAAATTCCATTTTCTCCCAGATTTCCAATAAACTCCACACACTTCCACCAACTTCCTCATTAAATGCCCCTCTTTTTCTCTCTCTTCCATGGCCGGCCAAGTGGCCAAAAGAGGGACACCTCATCCTCTCCTATTTGCAAAAAGCCCCCTCTCTTCTACATAAATTGCATCTTCTTCACAAAATCAAAATCTTATATAAACTTTTCCTTTGCATTTCTATCTCTTTTCTTCACTTCAACAAAGATTTAGCCCTCACCACTTCCTCCATCTCAACCTCAACTACCAACTCCAAAAACACCAAGGTCTTCATCTCCATCTCAAGCAACCACTACTTTTAGCTTGGAATCGTATCTCTCATCGTCGTTTATATCGCCAAGGATCAAGTTGGTGATATTGTCGACAACAACCTTTTCGGAACTCGTAAAGCTTCAAGTAGCCGTTCTTTGTGAGTATTTTTACTCACCAAGACTTGTTCAATCCCTAGTATACTGGTGGTTACAATTCATGTATACTTATGCCTTCAAAATCATGTTTTTGGACCATCAAACACAACCATCAGAAATTCTGTTTTGTACTCTGTTTTCCCACGATTAGTCGACTTGACCTAGGTATTAGTCGACTAACCCATCTGTTTTGAAACGTAACCTTTTCTGGAACACAGTTTTAGTCGACTTAGACTATCTATTAGTCGACTAGAAATCTTTGTTAGTCGACTACACTTTCCACCCTAGTCGACTAACTTTTCCTGAATCAGAAACTCAACTCTCTGTATCACAGACTTAGTCGACTTAAGTATCTGTTGGTCGACTTATAATCATTGTTAGTCGACTAACCCTTCCACCTAGTCGACTAACTTTTCCTGAAACAGAATTCCAACTCTCTGGAACCCAGTTTTAGTCGACTAATCCAAACTGTTAGTCGACTAGAGACCACTATTAGTCGACTAACCATTTCTCCTAGTCGACTAATTTAGGCTGTTTGTTATAGTTGATTTCTTTTCTGAATTTGGATCTTACCCTTGATACGTGTGTGATATATTATCCTTGTTTATGCTTCATAACTGGTACTTCATGACATGTTACTTGATGGACATTACTTCTTGTTACCTCATAACTTGTTATTATATTATTCTCATTTCATAACTTGTTAATTAATGAATATCACCACTTATCATGCTATCTCTTAACACCAAGTATGATACACTGGACTTTTGCATAAAATGGACCAACTTACATTGGGTCGGGGGAAAACATGTGGATATCAATATGTGTTCATGTTTACAGTGGTATTAGGTGTGTTGTGCAACTATATTTCCGGTCTGACCTGAGGGCCTCCAGGGGACCGAGGGGAGTGCTTGCTCCCTCATTACTGGTACCATCATGATAAAGGGCATACATAAGTCCCTCCTGTTAGCCTAGCGGCTGGTTTCCGTCATCAAGCAACGGAACAATCCTGGACCGTTGTCCCGGGCATGTACGGGACCCACTGTAAACATAGTTCGTTGATAATCCCACTGGTTTCCAATAACAACCTTGCTTTACTAGGATATGGATCTATGTGCCCTGGGACGCTGGGTCACATAGCTAGATATCACAGTAAGACAAGTAATAATAATAATAGACTCTAACTGTGGATTCATTGTATTCTGATCTTATTTCTTCATGCTTCCATTTCTTGTTAATTGATATTCATTATGTTGTTCTATCTTTCTTGTTCATGTCTCTTAGCCATTTGGCTGTAGCCTGTTCGTTGTTGGGAGGTCCTGACTCCCTTGGATTTGTATATTCAGGTTCCGAAGCTTGGATCGAAGTGGAGCCTTCCACAGAGGATCAAGCTTTTCTTAGTGAGCAGGCAGACTAGTCCCAGTCCTTTGTGCCAGATTTCTCTTTTTGACTCACGGGATCTTCATCCTACTCGTGAGCATTTTGTGTTCATATTGTATCTTTTACTTTTGGACTTGGTTGTGATAAAAGATACATGTAATGTGTAATAGTTTATCATATCCTGTGATAACTTTGTAATTTGTACTTCTTAAGTTGGCATATGAATGAATACCACGCTTTGTTGTACTCTGATTCTTGTTGTACTTATGCTTAGCGTATATACGTGGGGGCATTTTCTGACCTGCGTATATACGTCGCAGTGACGTCTCCGTATCCGTGGGATCGGGGCGTTACAACAAGTAACCAGATCTTCAATATTAACAGAAGGACTGATACCAAAATCAGGTGAAAGGTCTATTATATATGCATTAGAATCAATCCTTCTCAAATTTTTGAAAGGTCCATGCAATTTCTTCACAATACCAGAGAGATACTGTTTCTGACGACTTCGAGCCATCAAATAGTCTCCTACGTTACCATCACATAGTCTCCTACGTTTAAAGTCTCGAGCCTTGTTATACAAAGTTGCATAAGCTTTATAGTTTGCATTTCTTTTCTAAATTGGAGTGTTGGTCTCTTTATGCAGTTTATAAGCATGATATGCAAATGATGCAGCTGACTCAAACACCCTAGTATGTTGTTTTGTTTTAGGACTCAAATTTATAAAATGTCTAGGTTGATTACCTAGCACTACCTCTCTTTTGGACTTCTTATTCCTTAAGGCTAATCAAGTTGAGCCCATTTTCCCTTGTGGTGCGACAGTTTTCTTCTCTGCTCTCTGTCTTTGGTTGACTTGGGATCAATTTAATCTTTTGTCCCTTATGAGTAAAGGTACAAGCATTAGACTTTTCCCTCAATGTGACATCCAAGCCAAACAACTAAGGCCTTTCAAGAATCACATGACCCATAGTACCGATGGCTAGCACGCCGCACCAAACCTTATCATTGTATGTTGCAAACTGCACCGATACAAGGCATCTCTCGTTCATTTCAATTGGTGTTGTGTTAACCCAAGAGACTTTGTAAGGACAAGGGTGGGGAACCGCTTCCAAACCTATCATGGAGATTAGCCTGGAAGATACAGCATTAATGCAACTCCCACTATCAACAATGATTTACAGTTTTTATTACCAATCTTCATCCAAATGTGGAAGATTGCGATCCTACGCCAGTCGTCAGTTTCGTTATGTTGAGCAAGGGTACACCTAACGACATTGATGCACTGAATAGATGTGAGACACTCTCCTCATTCAGTGACATCATGAGAGTCACCGCCCCATAGCCAAGGTACACAACTTCCTTCTGTGTGTCTTCCCTTTCTTGATCTTGTTGCTCCACCAAATAAAAGGCTTTGGATTTGCTGGGAGAAACTCTCTCCACATGAACATATCCCTTGCATTTATAGCATTAAGAGGGTTGATCCGGGTACACTTTCAACATGTCATTTTTCTTTGTCACCTTCCTTTTGGATGAAACTACTAGGGTTGTTTTTGTATTGTGTCAGCTCTGGGTTGGACTTAGTGGATTGATTCTTATAGGTCGTCCCGAAAGTAGCATCCTCAAGAAACATCCAAAAATCGAACTATTTGATAAACATGCTTTAGGTCACAGATACCTCGTGCAAAAAGTTTCCTACGGAGACCTTCACGAAGGCCAGATCTAGACCTAGAGAGAGTCACTATTAGGGATTCGTTGACAAATTCGCTGCATCTAGTCAGAACCTCATCAAAGTTTCAATATATTCAACAGCAAATCGATTTTCTTGATTAAGCTTACTCTACTTGTCGAGTTGTTGATCCTGATACGCGATTGGAAGATACTTTTGATTCAATTTAGCTCTCATTTCTTCTCACGGTCGAACAAGTTCTTGCCCTCTGATGGCTATCAACCTCTCGACATTTAATCAATAGTACCCAGTCTGTCCCACTAGTTTCATAGCAGTAAAGTGAATTTGTCGCTCTTGAGACATCTCATACCACTTGAAATATCGCTCTAAACTCATTACCCAATCAAGGTAATATTGTGGGTCAAGCGACCATCGAAGTTTGACATGTCCAACTTGATATTTTTTAGATACCGATCATCATCTTCGAGATGGTCATGGTTCCTAGGATCTCTATCCTCCCGATATTAGGGGTGGCAATTGGGTCGGGTCGGGTCGACCCGACCCAATTACTGCTCGACCCGTATAATAATCGGGTCGGGTCGACCCGACCCGATTATTATACGGGTCAAAAATTCAGACCCAGACCCGACCCAGACTTAATCGGGTCGACCCGACCCGACCCATTTGACCCGATTATTAAGCCTTAAATATAATTTCTTTACATTATATTATTAAATTGTTTGGTGATATGGTTGGTCATCACACTAAACTCATACACTAGAGGTCACAGGTTCAAAATTAGACTCACACATATTTTTTGACAATTTAATTTAGATGAAGGGGGTAGGCGGTGGCGGTAGTGGAGATCGGAGGGGAGGAGGACGAGGAGGAGAGAGAATAATTGGGTCTGGCGGGTTCGGGTCGACCCGACCCATTTAATAATCGGGTCAAATGGGTCGACCCGATTACGACCTAAACCCAATTAGCCCAAACCCAGACCTGCTAACTCCGAGTCGGGTCGGGTCGGGTCTGGCGGGTCGCGACCCGTCTGCCACCCCTACCCGATATAGGCTGGATTGACGATCATTTTCTATCATATTCATTCTTTGACCTAATTTATTAAGTTGAGTTTTAATGTCTTCAATGATGGTGAGGAGGTAGGGATCCATAGATGTACTATGTTTTTCTGGATTGAAACTCATGGTGACACTGGCTTCACCAAAATGATATTCTCTGTCACTGCGGATGGGCATGCACAACTATACTATTGCTATGTTCTAAATGCTTGAGTTATGCTCTTTTATGTGTTTATTTTATTTTATAAATTCAATGTACAGGATGCATGAGATGAAGAGAATCAACAACAGTTCGGCCAAGCAATGCACACAATAAAGCTAACTGATTTGTCGGAGAGCTTGATAAAATAGGGGCTGGAGGAATAAAATTGCCGTAAACTTCAAAATATTGTAAAAGTTAATTTTATGCAACTGCTTCAATCTCTGTTTTGTTTTAACAAATACCTAAGTTAATACTGAGATGTGCAAATAAAAGTTAAGCAGATATACTCTCACAATTTGGTGCACAGCAGATAATCAACGAAATTATAATGATAGAATTTAAAATGATACCAAAATTCAATTAAAGAAAATTGTACCAGAGTACTGATTACCTGGAGCGAAGCTCTCGCTGTCACAAACTCAACGATTCGAAAAACATTCAAATTGGACTCCGGATCATCAAGTTGTCGCTCGAAAACGCAATGATATGCTTGTGGGTCTGTATTGTGCTTCTGGATCCGTTACTGTAGCAAGCAGACTTACTGTAGCAATCAGGTCTATTAACTTAAACACAGAATTATCCTTTTCTTGTGGTGGATTCGGGTACGGGTCGGGTTCTCTTTAAAACCCGAGTTGCCTTTCTTCTTCCTTGTGTTGTTGTTCGACGAACCCAGGGAAGGACACGTCGACGGCGGGCGGCGTAGGAGGGTCGGCGAGGCATTAAGGCGACGAGGGAGGAAGAATGCAGTGATGTGGAGAGGGGAGGGCTCGTTTCAAAGGCCTCGTGGTGGTCACGAGATCAGGACTGTCGGCGATTGCAGTGCCCACGGTGGACGCTGACGACGATGAGGACAAGGATGATGTAGACTGGGCGGTGCTGACGATGAGGGCGAGGAAGTTAAGGCGATGGCTTAGATCGAGGCGGCGGCGGCTCAGATCTGGTGAGATCTCGAGCAATCAGAGCGACGCGAGGAAGTTAAGGCGGGGACCTCGAGGCAGCAGGGATCCTGAATGCATGGCGGCGAAGCTCTGTTGGGGTTGTTGATGCTGACGAGGGACTGAAGATGAGAAAAGGGAGGGGTGGGTGCAGATGAGAGCACTGGGTGGGGAGAGAGGAAGAGAAAAATGGTGTTGGCGGCGAAGGCAGGGAAGAAAGAGGAGAGAGAAAAAGTAGGGAGAAAAGTAGAGTTTTTTCTTTTTCTTTTATTATCCTGAATTAGGGTTTCGGAAATTTTTTTTTGATGAATTCAAGATGTAAGCTCTGATACCAAGATGATGAGGAACAAAACATACTCTGGGAATCTCTCCCTAGGTTTTCTCACTCAAGCACACTGGCTATAAGCTTTTCAAAATAATTTTAATTCATCCAAAAAAAACTCCTAATTCAATGAAGTCTTTACCTTATATAAGCCCACAACAAAGAAGAAATCTCACTATAACCAATATGGAACTAAATAACCAAAACCAATGTTCTAAAAAGCGGTTTCAGTACGCGAGCGGTCCGAGAGCGCATAATGCTTAAACGGTTTAAACGGTGATTAAACGGATTACACGTTTTATTATTATTATAATATATAATAATATTATAATACTAAAAACATGGAAATATGAGTTCTATAAACTCCAAAAAAGCATAAAAGATATAGTAAACATAACTTAAAAAATTAAATTGCTAGTACTAAGAAGCATTTAAAAGTAATAATGACAATCAGTTTAAAGTACATCAATGTACCTCCACCTCCAACAACTATAGTTAAAAAATATTTTTTAGATGAACAAATATATGTATTTCTTTCAAAAAAACATACTTCCAACAACTTTGATTCACTGCTAGATGCAACTACAAGTAATGTGTAACTCTATCCTTCTCACCCTTGAGGCACTCATCAACCTATTAAAAGAAATAAAGACCATTGGTAAAAACCTGGGCAAAATACGTGCACGCGAGGGGGAGAGAGCTGACCAAAGAGAGGTCACCGTCGACGCATGAGGTTGCCGTCAACGCTTTCTGCTGACCAGAGAGCTAATCGCAGGGGTGGTCTTTGTCGACAAAGAGGGAGGTCACAGTGGAAGGATCAACTGTAAGGCGAGATCGTCGCAGAAGGGGGAGTTCGCCACAGGAGGATCAACGCTTTGTGAACTTCTTCGTTGTCGAGCTTCGGGAGCTTTAATTCCCAGGAGGATCGTCGACGCTGTGAGCTTCGGGAACTTCAGATAAAATCAGGACTTCGGGAGCTTCGTCATCTCGTTGTCATGAGCATCGAGAGGTTCTTCGTGAGATTCAGGAGCTTCGTCGCCACAAGAGGATCGAGGATGCGGATAAATTTAGGGCTCGCGAGTCCTAATTCTCTAACACGTGACAATTTATATCCTTAATTATTGGATCGGGTTTGAGTTCAGTTAGTTTAATGGGTTGAAATTCGAATCTATTTAGAAAAATGATTGAATAACGTTTAAACGGACACTAATTAATCACCGATTAGACGCTTAATCATCGCTTAAGCGAATTAATCGCCTGGCCGAGTAATCGGACCGCTTTCTTCAAGTTCTGCTCGGTTTCAGGCCGAAAACATTTAAGCGGACGATTAATCGACCGCTTAAACCTTTTTTTAGAACACTGACCAAAACTAAATAAACTAGAAACAAATAAAAAACAAATAGGATAATTGGTCCGTTCTGACTCCAGTCTACATGTCCTACTCGAACCATAACAATGAAATGCGGCGACGCCTCAAGTATAGGTCCGAAATCCTAAACTGATGTCCCCATCACATTTCTTTTTGTCTCACACTTACAGATCTGGGAAAACACCTCAAAATTGCAAACACATCCTACACGCAACTAATACCAGTTGAAAGAGATAACAAGCGATAGTTACCACTTTCCATACTATAAAAGTAATGACATGGCTAATAACACATTTCTTGTAAATATGAGCAAGTGTTACCCAATGTCATATTTCCTCCTCGAAAGAGGGTCAAATTTTCACTTTTCTTTCTGTTTCATGAGGTGGATTATGGCATGCAAGTTGTGTGCCATCCATATATTTAAACAAATGTATTGGAGATTCTAACCCATTTTGTCTCTAATAGAAAAATGAAAAACAAAAAATGAATGAAAATCTCTAATTTTCTCAAAAAATTTCTTGGATCACTTTGAAACCTTGTCAAGACACTTGGACAAGTTTTGTTGCTTAAAGGTACTTGGAAAAAGTGGAAAGGACATGGCATTGTATTGTTCAATGGCTTCAAAAGACTTCTTCACTAAGACACGAGTTTGATTTACACATTTGAATGTTCTACTGAGACGAGCAAACGTAAACAAGAATATGGAAACTGGTTCAGAGCTTCTTTGTTCCTATTGCTTCAGAAGCGGCAAAAGAAGCTCTGGTTGACTAAAATAATATTATATTAACTAAGGACCATGTTGCAAAGATTGGTTTAGTTTTAGCATTGGCATGTGGTTTACTGCAAATGGTGGAATATTCCAAATCATGTAAACAAAATAAGTGTGTATCACTCAAATGGGAAAACACCCCGTATTCGCCAAACAAAAATTTATGCAACCACTATCAATGTAACCAACCACGATTAGATGAACGTGTCACTGTATCAATACTCGATACGGCGTACAAAGTTGATTTGACCTTCTTGGTAGTCAGATTGAACTGGTTTCAGCTCCAAATATCATTTTTTAATATTTTATATTTTTCAGAATTTTTTAAAATTTTTCTGAATTATTTGAAAATCTCTGAATTCGGTATCGACCGATACTGATAATTGACTCCATGATTTTTAATTTACAATCGGAATTGAATTTCTAACAAGGTTCTAAATATCGGATATCGAGATCGTATCGGATGAGAATTTTTCATATCGGATATCGGGTGATATCGGAGATACGCGCGCATATCGGGCGTTCATATTAGACACTATATATAATGAAATATTGATAACTACAAGTTGATTTAATGTCATAGATATCATCTACCTAATAAAAATGATGTAATATGCGTGCAAAAACAGTAAAAAACAATTTACATTTGCACGCAATCGTGCAATAAATAAGTTATTTCATATCGGGTGATATTTCGGGCGATTTATCAGCCGATATCAGGCGATTTATCGGCCGATATTTCAAATATCGGTCGTTTTTTTGCTGCAAACGATATGGCGAACAATTTTCTCATATCGTATCGGCAACAGGCAACAAAAGGA